>JAULCC010032887.1:0-15343 GCA_032358795.1 Nuttallia obscurata | reverse complement strand
GAACAATGAACTAGGAATTACAATATAAAGAGTTAATTTCACAGGTCATTACTAAACTCTTTGATAGGAAGAGAATTTGGAGATGGATGTTAAAAGCTTTGCAACTATTCTTTATGATCAATACTAGTATAAGATTCTGATATCAAATTGAAGCATGTTTTTGGATAAATAAGCAATAGAATAAGTAATCACAGCAATGTTTTTGTCTTTATTCCAATTTAATTCCAGAGATAAGCAGGAGTAATTTTCTGCTATTACTGTCTACATCAGATTAAAATTGATGCTGAAATTAAACTTTTAAATTGCTGAATTTTTCTCATGGGCCTATCTATTTTTCATTTGAAGTTTTATCATGATATTTCTGTTGTAAACAGTGTAGACTCTAACCTGACATTTTCTTTAAGATTCCCTGATCTTGTTGTTTACTGTTGCGCCAATTTGGTCTCAATATAATCTATCGTTGGATACCCATGCTTGAAAGTTATGTTTCATTTCATGTATCAACCTTGGGTAAATGGTTGGCATTAAATTGTTTTAGAGTAACCAGCGAAAAAAATATCGACAAATGCAATTGAGTTTGACACAATAAATACTCTTAGATAAGGAAAATAATCATTTAAGAAAATCTTTCCAAGGCCAAATCTTGTATAGAACGATAGTTCTGATTGGCTTTACTGACATCATGAAATTGGGAGGCAACCAATGAAATAGCTGCATATGACACACCCTAAAACTGCAATACACACACCAATAATCCCATGGTCAATGAATGATAATGATTGGACGTGGGTATCTGACAATGATTATAATCTAGAGATGGAACTCATTAAAGGACACTGTAGATTACTGATATCTATACTTTGTCTCCTCTATTTTTCAGTGTGTTCATGTATAGAAGCTATTGGTGATGATGTAAATGTTCTCACTAACAGTAATGTAGAAAATCTCAAGAAGACAGACAGATGTCTCAGGGTTTTAGAAAGTGTAAGTATTTTCCACAAAATATTTAGCAAGTTTAACTTGTGTTGGCCTAGAGCAAGTGGAGATATGTTCAATATCTGTTATCTGTTTGACTGCTTTAATAGAGATTCATTGTGTTCTTGTACATCATTTTATGTTGACCAGACTCTTTATAAACGGAAGGATTCAGAGTGTAGAGTTGTTGACTTGACATTGACAAGAATTCCGACCCTGATTAAACAATATTTCATGTGAGATGGGTATTTAGCTAGCTTGTGAAAGACCAGTTGTTTTACCCGCCGGGGTCTTACTTCACAATCTAAAGCTGAAAAAAGTGGACACAAAATAAGTGAAACAAAGTATTTATAGGTAATTGTCAGGAAGTTAATGGTATTGGTTATACATTTGAAAATGTCATGGAAACAAAACCTTTTAACTTAATAATCCCTGTTTCTTTGACATTCTGGTGAAAACTATTATATAATCTTATTTCTGTTTCAGGTAACATATTTAAATGCAGATAATCAGAATTACCTGGTTATGTACAAGAATTCCTGTCTGGTCTCGTCCTTAAAAAGGTAATTTTTTATTTTGTTTCTTTTGGGTAAAATGATAAATACAAAACTTTAGTGAAATGATTCACATGAATATAAAATTCATAGTGTGCCTGATGGTGATTTATGGTTCATATTAGTTTTTCTCATCCATAAGCAGGTGAGATTTTCCCACGTAAAACAAAGGTTAAAGACGAGTAATCATTTTCCAGCGGGGATGAATATTTGTTAACATGAAGGCTGAGTATTAACTGTAAGTCATCTACTTGATATGTAGCTGAACTTCTGAATTGGTAGCTGTGACTTCAAGATTAGTCCTTCAGAACCAAGGATAAGTCACTTATGACCCCTTGATATGTAATTTAAGATCTCTGGTTAAGTGTATAATGACCAGCAGACTAGTAACTTATAACCCCTAGAATAGTAACTTATGTCCCCTGGAATAGTAACTTATAACCCCTGGAATAGTAACTTATGACCCCTAGAAAAGAAACTTTTTACCTGAATTTGTAACTTATGTCACCTGAATTTGTAACTTAGGATCACTGATTATCTAATGACAAGCAGGCAAGTAACTTATAACCCCTAGAATATGACCTCTGGATTTGTAACTCATTAAGCCCGGATTAGTAACCTAAAATCCAAGATGAATAATAATGTGTGTGTGTGTGTTTGAAGATGTTCAGTTAGTTTTATTGTGTATTTGGAGTTTTATTGTGTATTTGGAAATGTGGTCAAGTGTGATTGAGAACTTTGAGATAGGGATTTTGTGTATGTGTTTAAAGACGTTCATGTTGATGATTTGTGTGTTTGGGTATGTGGTTGTGATGGAGGACTTAGAGGTCATGGTTATGTGTGTAGGGGTAGGTGTTGTATAAAGCTTATTTTTCAACTATTTCAGGGCTCTGGTAATGTGTCAACAGTGCCTGTCCATATACCCATTGTATGAGGACTTAAAAACAGGCAAAGTAGAGAAGGAATCGTTTGGCTGGGTCGTCTACAGTTGTGTCCTAGCTGTATTACGAGTACTGCTGAATCTTACACATGACAACGGTAAGTAAAGCGATTTGTCAGTTACATGTTTAAAAGACTCTCTCAAGCCTTTAAACTTCTGAAGACTTAACCAGTCTTAGATTTTAGATACGGATATTGTCATAATTTATATTGAGAAACTTCTCCAAAATAATTTTTTTTAGACTGTATTCCTCTACAAAAATTATACAACTGGGAACATTTTTTTACTACCAGTTCAGATGTTTTATTGTAAAATGTTGCTTTAAGTTGGCAAAAAATATCCTTGTCTGTCTGCTATGTTCTCAAAACAGTACACTTGAGACTTGTTTACTTTAAATTTTTTTGGTTAGAGATTTGTTCATTTTGTCTTACTTTTTTCTTGTTTCCTACAACACAATGGATTTGTTGGAAAGTAAATAGCTATAAATCAGGTCATTCAGTTAGACTCAATAGTTTTCCTTTCCATTGTTATATACTCTGTGGTTTGGAATCAGAAACAAATTTAACTGGATCTGTATGTTGAGGAAAAGGTTTTAGTAGCAGAATAATTTTCAAAGGTTTTGGATTTTAGATAAAGATATGAGGTACCATTGTCAAACAATACTATTGATTTCTGCACTTCTGTTAGGCTTTGGGTTCAAATCCACCTTGGGATATAATTTTTCATGTGAGGAAGCGATTCTAGCTAGCACAAAGAAGATCTGTGATCTTACATATTAAAAGGTACTTGGGGTATTTTCCACCAAGAAAAACTGGAAAGTCACCATATAACCAGGCTTGGAATTTACCAACCTATTCTAGGACTTTAAACCCAAGAATAGTCTCTAACACTAGTTTGGCTCTCAGAAAATGGTAGAAGCTGGGAGCCAAACTACAGGGTTAGAGATTATTCTTGAGTTTCAAGTCTTAAGAAAGGGTTGGTGAAAACCAGGCCAGATATTTGACAGATATGACCATTAAAATTCCAAACAAACATCCATAGTCAAAAAGTTTTCCACAAGTTATATAGTATATAGACTCACTGTTGAAAAAATATAAGAGCAAGACAACACAATGCAGTTATTTTTAAGAAAAAATGTAAGCTAAGTTATTGAAGTTGTCAGTATTATCATTTTTTTTCTTAAACTATACTGTTGTTTGGTTTTAGATACTGGATGTGTGAAAATTGGTGAGCAGGACTTTATCATGGAGACTGTGTTACAAAGTATTCTACAAACGCCGCAATATGTTCCAACTGATCTCAGATTTGACTTATTTGTACTGGTAAGAAACTGTTTTGAAATTCTTATCATCATAATTTTAAAGAATTAAAATACTAAAATGTTTTAAATAATTGTTAATTTAAAATAAAAAGTTGCTAAAATCTAAATGCAAATAATGGTGTAGATTAAGATGAAAGTTTTTATGTCATTTTTGTCAAAGTATGTGATCTATAGGGATGAGTTGAATTGGCAGTGGCAACCTGGAGGTCCAGGGTTTGAGCTGCAGATATGGCTCGAAATATTCTTACCTGGTTACATTTGGTGCCCAACACGCAATTAACTGATTTCACTAAAATATTTAGCAACTAATTTTCAACTCCCACAAGAACTTTGGGAAGAATTTCAGATGAGTGTAGGGTCAGGGAGTTTTCACAATGTATCCATACCTATTGGGTTTAAATGCTATTAGCTTAGTAGGTAGAGCAGCGGTAAGATAAACTGAAAGCCCAAAGTTTGAGCCCCAATGTCAGAAGCAGCTTTTTTACTTGGTTAGATTTGGCACCCAGATCTTTGAGATTCTTGCAAATGTATCTCAATTCTTCAAGAATTTAGCAAGACTTTCAGTTAAGTATGGAAGTATGTCACAGTGTGTTGATTCCTATAGAGTTGAGATGAGTTTGCAGTGGTGGCAGGAAAGAGTGGAGGCAAAGTAAACTGAAAGCTCCACATTTGAGCCCCTGGCATAGCTTTAACTAAGCGCCTCGAGCTGAGATCGTGCTCAAACTCAAAATTTCCACATTGAATATCTCATTCAATTTTATAGCTACAGCATTAAAATCTTGACTGCCAGTGAAAAATGAAACTTTTCATTGGCAGTCAAGATTTTAATGCAGTAGCAATGATATTAGGGTTGACATCTGAAGTTGAAATTTTGAGTTGAGCACGACCTCAGCTCGAGACACTTAGTGAAAGCCGAGCCTGGTGTCTGGTTTCAGCTGTGCCTTTTCTTACCTGATTTAAAAATTTTGTAATTGTGTACTCTAAAATTCTGTCATTTGTCTCATTTCAGAGTTTAGGGTTGTTGATCAACCTTGTGGAGCACAGTGATCTAAATCGCAGTAAACTTATGAATATGCAAACCAGACCTACATACGAGAACACAAATCAGGAATCTCTTCTACTAGCCTACATCTCCCTGGTGGAGGTAAGTACTGTAGAATTATTTTATCCCTAGGGGAGCTTGATGCCGAGAATTTTAACTATAGAGGAAAAGCATTGTTGCCTGCCTTGAGAATGTAGTTACTGAGAAGTTGATTATAGAGTACTGATGAATTATCTCCTCCCAAGGGGAGGTAAGTGCTGAGGATTGTAGCCATTAGATTAAAGTGCTGTTTCCTTCCTAAGGAAGTTTGTTACTGATTTAGGGAGATAGTGGTTAAGGAGTGTGGTGTCCTGATTTGAGGTAAGTAATTCAGAATTATAGCCTTCATAGGGGAGATAAGTGCCAATGACTGTAATATGTACTGTTGCCTTCCAAGGGGAGGTAAGTGTCAAGAAGTGTTGTAATTAGATTAAAGTATTGTTGCCTCCCTAGAGGAGGTAGTAACTGAGGTGTATGGTGTCCTGATTTGAGGTAGGTAATGATGTACTATCTCCTCACTAAGGGATGTAAGTGGTTAGGAGTGTAGCTATTGGTGGACAAGTACTGTTGCCTTCCAATGGGAGGAAAGTGTCATCAAGTGCTGTAATTGGATTAAAGTAAGGGGAGGTAGTTACTGCAGAGGAGTTAGTAGTCATGGCATGAGGGTAGAATTGTCTCCTCCTTAGGGGATGTAAGTGTAAGGGAGTGTATTATTAGAGAAAAAGTACTGTTGCCTCTTTAAGGTAGGTAGTTACTGAAGAGTTTATCTCTTTCCTAGGGGAGTTACTGTAAGTACTGTGAAATATTTTCATAACTGTGAAGTACATACTCCTATTTTGATGGAAGTACTGTGGAATACAGTTTCTTCAGCAAGGGAGTTAAATACTGTATAGTCCTGTTAACTCACAAAGGGAGGTTAGTAAGTACACTGTGAGTTTAGCTTCTAACCTGATGGAGTGGAGATGGTTGCAATTAATTTCCAGATTCTTTGCAGGGTTTCTGGCAGATAAGAGGCCATATGTTTTTGCTGAATATCTAAAATTATTGCTGAATATTCATTTAACACATCTGACACACATCTGGCTTAATATAACCATCTGAAAAAGATAGTTATTTATTTCCCCTTCTATCTAACTTAATTTATAGTTCAATACAATCTAGCATGGAATTTATTGTCTTATATTTTATTCAACATTTCTAAAAGGATAATACTAAATGTGTTTTACCTCAAACCTTGTACAGTGATAAAATGGAAGTGTCCAAAATTGTTTTAACCAAGGTTTTAGTATTGGGTAAATTAATAAGTTGTATGATCGAATAATTGACTGGATATTAGTCTACAAACAGTAAGCCTTGATGACTGATGATCCAATAGATGGTGTATGTTGTGAACTTTACTGTTATAGTCTTGTATTTGTTTTCTAGGTGTTCACACTAAGAGAACAGTCAGCAAAGCAACTGGAGGAGGCAGACGAGCCACAGACGCCAGAAGCCTCCCCCAACAAGTCTGGGGAGTGGCGTGAATCTGATTCAGGAATGGAGTGGGTCATTGACTCAGCCAAGAAAGGCAAAACACCTGCACGGAAGCCCAACAATAGGGGTGATGGGGATGGTGATGGTAAAGATTTGGATGATGAAGAAACATTCACAAAAGGTATCAGTTTTTGCTGACATGTGGTTGTAAAAACATCCACCTTAATTTTGATTTCTGCAGTTTATCTTTTCTAGGTTCATTACAATATATTTACATGGCATAGGAATATACCATTTAATTATTTCAGGGGAGTTCACATGGGAGTAAAATATGCAGAAAAATTTCAAGAAAAATATCCCTTGTAGTTGCAATTGAATTCATATGAAATGTCAGTAAACAGGAGCAGTAGTGATTCTATTAAGCATTTGGAACTTTTCACTAGCCTCTACTTTTGCAATTGGTAATGGTACGACAATTTTCGTCTAAAAATGTTTTTACCAATTTAACCCATGTGATTATCAACACAAAGAGAAATATATGTGTCTTTTTTTTCATTTTTAGCTCTACTTGCCAAAGGCCAGAAGAGCATATGTCATGGCGTGGAGTGTTGTCCATCGTGCATGCGTATATATGTGTCAATTGTTTGTTTACGCGATAAAGTCTTTGGTTTTGATTATG
Source organism: Nuttallia obscurata (assembly GCA_032358795.1). Taxonomy (NCBI): domain Eukaryota; kingdom Metazoa; phylum Mollusca; class Bivalvia; order Cardiida; family Psammobiidae; genus Nuttallia; species Nuttallia obscurata. The sequence continues at coordinate 8,320 of JAULCC010032887.1, read as the reverse complement.
TCTTAATCAAACTTATACAGTAGATAGATATTAATGAGAGCTTGGTTCCTTTAGAAAATCAGCCAGATACGCCTATGCATGACTGGATTATGGCTCTTGAAATTGTCAAACTTGCTATAATTCAGCTTGTTTACACAATAAAATCTCCATTTCTTTTCTTATCTTTACAAAACTTGGATTTCCATAAGAACATGGTTCCTTTTGAAAAGTAAGGCTGATCTGCTCATGCATGACTGGATTATGGCCCTTGTTTATTCAAACTAAAGATAAAGAGACAAAACAAGGCAAACCAGTAGAGCACAGGTCCATGAGGGCCTCTTGTATTTGTTTCTGTGGTATTCATATTTATTTAATATATATTTGTTTTATATTACTTTACAGCACTACACAAAGCTGGTAAACACATGGAGAACAGTATTGTAGCTGCATATGTGGCCTTATTAGTGGGCTGTCTTATTCAGGAAAACCAGGTAACGTAGTCATTCATGTCCCAGGAGACTTCTTTTTGCCCTATACTGATCACAACTAGTATGTATGTAACTGGAATTTTATTTACATAATTTTGTGAAGAATTAATCTGACTTCATGTTTCTTTTTGCACCAGACCTAGTAAATTAACAGATTTATTTATATTAGGCAAATACATATTTGTCATTTAAAACGTCCCCATATCATTTTAAAGTATAGAAATTTCATGTAAAATCAACCAACCACATTTACCGGCCTGAAGCTATACCAGTTGAAGTGTTTTTGTTTGGTGAAATTCTGCTATTTAATTGCATTATTTGTCAGACTCCTAATTTTATAATAAGATTTTCAAGAGGTAAAACCTAAATCAATTGGCTATCCTATTAAAAGTTTTTATAGATGAACAAACAACCACAGTTTAATAGGTTTCTTTTTCTTCTTCATATTGATATTTTATCACATAAATCTACCTCTCACAGTGTATTTAACCACTGACTTAAATATTATAATGTACTAAATGTAGTGTATGATAGATATTTGCATCCTGGTCTGGCACTATGAAGTTCTCTATAGTGCCTGACTAACCTTGAAACCAGGATGATGTCATTTTGGCAAAAATATCATCAAATGACATTTAAATTAGCAATCGTATAAACGAAGGATGTTAAAATTTTAGATATTTTAAAATCATTTGACACATTTTCCAGTTTTATATGATTAGTAGAATCTCACATCATTAGTGTTTATTTTTTATCATTTTCATTTAACTGACTATGGTCAATATGACCCTCGAGGAGGCTCGTGTCCTATTGTTTTAGTCAGCACATCTACTAAAAGTGTCACTGTGATAATAAATAAAACACTCATGTATGATCCTTAATTTATTGCCAATGCTACATATACATGTGTTCACAGTACAGGATAAAAAGTTTAACATTTCTTCACATTTCTACATAAGATAGAATAGTTTCTCAATTCACTCAAGTTGCAGACTGTAGTCGTGTATTTATATTCTGTGCAGCTCCCATCAGATTTTTTGTAAGGAATTTGAGAAATTAAACTTTATATCTGTACAAAGTGTCATGTAAATATCATGCTGCCAATTGGTGTTTCTCATGCTGTCATGATTACATGAGCTGAGTAAATAGTCTTGTAAACTTGTAGTAATATGTCAAACTCAGTTAACTGTTTATGTTGTTACAGGAATGTGCCGCCCAGGTTAAAGCCAAATTGCCAGACAAGAATTTCACAGGAATGATCTACATGCTGAAAAAATTCCTTGGTTTTATGAACCTTACTGTAAGTAATTATGAAGACATAATTTTTGTGTCCCTTTTAGGGAGCACTTTGTCAGTCAATCACAGACAGAAACTTAAAATTGGCTATAACTTTGCCATTTATATACATTTCTTCTTCAAACTTTAAAATTATACTGCTTTTGACAACAGGGTTGTGATGCTGCCAAATTCTGTAGGGCAAGGTCATACTTGACAGCATTGTGCCTCTTTTTTTACTTAGATTTTTGGATTTTCTGACAAAGTGCAAGAGGTCAACATCCATCTAGTTTGCTTTATAAAGAGGTCAACATCCATCTAGTTTGCTTTATAAAATAATTTCAAAACCAATCAGAAGATAGGTATTAATTGATTTGTTAATACAAATAAGTTGGAAAAAAATACTTGGTTTAATGAACCTGACTGTAAGTAACTATAAAGACACCATTTGTTAATTAACAAACTAATCAATCAGTAGTTACATATATTTATTGATTTGTAATACGTTAGATGATGCTGGATTGTTTGCCAATTAAATATTAAGGTTTATTGATGTCTGTGGTCAATGATATGATGACTTATTTATGAAATAGCATTGTGGGTCTTTTTTTGCATCACATGGCTTTAGTGGTTACAAATCGATATTTGATAAACAGTTTGACCTAGAGTCACCAAACTTGGTATGTAGATGTGATATTGTTAGTAGAAGACTTCTATTAATTTTTGAGTCAAAGATTCAATGTCAAGATTCTGGTGACATGCAAGTTGGTTTGTGATCAATAAGTGAACAACAGTTTATCATTAGGGCAATAAAATACATATTTAACTTTTTTATTTTTTTTTGGTGGGGTGAGGGGGGTGGGGGTTACAATATCTAGCTTAAGGTCAGTTGTGTAAGAATCACTTAACCTTAGGTTACTATACAAAGTGTTTTGATGGGTTGCTGTTATTAGTTTAAGCAGTAACTTATTCACAACATATATAGAGGATATCTGATGAGTTTTCACTTTATATAAAATTTTATTACACGTGTCCAGGAATCTTTATTAAGCGAGCCTCTTGGGAGCTTAATAGATGTTCCAGGACGGGTCTTATAAAAAATTTTATAAAGTGAAAACAAATTTGATATTCGTTTTATCACATGACAATACAACAAGATGTTAATAAAACTTTTCTTATTGATTTTAACTAAATAGATTATCCAGTTACGTCTATGATGTCATATTTGTCATACATTCTACATTAAGACATGACGTCATTGGTTCTTATATGTAACGTGTTGTTTATATAAGATATTACATGATAATTATATTACATCGGAAATAAGCAAGGTCATGTGATAAAAGCATAGTTTTATATAACATATTAAAATAAATGTTTGTACAGAGTGAAAAAAACAATTAGAGGAAGGTAAATGAGTTACTTAGTAAGTAATATTCCACTTCTTTTCTGTTTAAAACTGTCATACAACTTTCAGTGGCTACACATATTATCAATACTACGAATTTATAGCTTAAAGATATATGTCTGTAAATTCAGCCATGTATACAGTGAAATTAGTGAAGCTGTATTAAAAAAAAAATTATTCTGTCAGAAATGCTGTGTAGTTGTTATTGGAAGATCCATTTCAATGTTTGGTGACAATATTATGGAAATTGGTTAGCAGTTGCTAAGTGAAAAATGGTTAGAATTTAGGTCACCAAACGTGGTTTATTGAATGCTTGTGGTCAGGGGCAGACCCTTTCTGGTTTGTGGGTCAAAGGGCTCATCGTCATTGAGATTCTCAAATTGAAATTAGATTTAGATCAATAAATGAATCAGCTGCAAGTGTATATGCTCCCCACCTTCTTCTTTTACGGGAAATGTTTTACAGTTGTTGAACATCTGTGAAATAAAAGCTCAAAAATAAGTAATTATAAAATACTAATAGTTTTAAATCATATCAGAGGCTCTTAAATCTAACAGTCTCCAGCTTACGAAGTTAAGAAGTCTTATCTTTTTCCTGTAAGTTTTCATATAACAAAAGCAAATGTAACTTATATTGCAGAGTGGCTCAGGGTCAGCAGGAGGCAAGTCAATTGAGAGGGTCATTGAGGTGTTGGAAAAGTGCTGATAGCTGTTGCGAAAATACTTTAGTTGTTGAAGTTGATTCTGTGTCTTTCTGCAAGTTTAAGGACAGGTAAAGCATTTGAGAACTGTGCCTAGGGTACAGGTGGAAACAGTGGACAGATGTGTAAGTGGTGATGAGGAGATGCTTCACTCCAGATAGGAAACCTCTTCAGATGGAAAAATTGATTTATTTCTGCACAAAAGCCCATATTTGTAGCATCTCTTTGTAATTGTATTACAGAGATCTGTATGTAACAGTAAAGAGTTATGTGGTGAAATGTCGAAAATTGACATGAAAATTGGAATGTATACCTTAATATGGAACATTTCAGAAAATGCAGAATAGTATGAGAAATCTAACAGGAATATGCAGGAAGTGTGTGATATTTTAATAAAAGAAATGTGGGCAATTCACAAGAAAAGTTTGAAAATTTATAAGCAATATGAAAATGTTTCCAATATTCTGGAGTAAGTCAAGTAGAAACAGACATGTCTGGAGAGAGTATAATTTACAGATTGCTACATGGTGTAGCTAGTTTTAAGTAGGATTGACTGAACTTGTGATACTTGTGAATATGCTGGTTGCTATGGGAACTCGACCTTGGTTTATGGGTGTAAGATAGGACAGATGTAACATGTTTGTAAGATTTAGTATTTTTCAAGTTTTCGTCTGTGAAACACACAGGCATCAGGACTTTGTTAAATAGTGTTATATTATAATAAATCACAAACAGATACAACAATAATTCAGGCCAATTGTGTAAATAGGTGTCTGTCTTGGACATTATAGTGCCCTATGTGAGATATACAGTATTCTTGCATGGTGTTCCATCGTCTTGATAACATTTTTCTCCATTTATCATGCCTACATTGATATGTACTGAGACAAAACATTTGAATGCTTTCTGATTTCTGTATGCATGAGATTTTAGAGCAATTGCACACAAACAATACCATGGTAGCAAATGATGTCTGACGGTCATGGCAAATTATAACTTCCTGAAGTTTTTTACTGAAGTCTATTTGGCTCTGTGGTAAAGTTGTTGACTTGAAACCCCTTAGCCCTTTACCTGCTGGCTTGAATCATGCTTGGGCCTGTAATATTTTTCATTTTGGTTACCTTTGCACAGAAGGTCAGTGGTTCTACTAAGGGACACCTAGGATGTTCTCTCCCTCTCCCTTGAAACTTGAATCAAACAGTTTTTCTTAAAATGTTCTCAGCTTAGTGGAAAAATTGCTGTAAAAACTCAGGCTATAATATCTTTAGTGGTACAATAGTAAAGTATATTAAGTAAAATCACAAACAAAGTTAGTGAAGAACTAGCTTTTGTTTCTGACATAACTATTAAGTACACTAAAACAGATGACAGTTAACAATTTGTTTTTATAAAGGTAACTTGTATCTATGCTACTGGCACATTTTTTGGTGACCTTTGATAAATGTGGGTTACAGTAAATAGTCCTGAAAATCATGATATTCAAGAAAACAGCATGTTATGTTTGTCGGATATTTTCTTAAAAGTTCTTATAACTGTTTAGCATATCGGTGCATACAGATTGTTTATCTCAGCTAAAAAAGTTTTTTTATGATTATTGTGTATATTTTTTTTTTACCAGTTGGTTAGTTGCTATTACAGATGTTTTAGTTTTCAAAGAAATATTTCGTCAGAGTACTGATAAATTTTAGGCTGCGTGTTAATTATGTTCACATTATTTTTCTTGTGTGGGCAGTGGATACATACTTTTCGAATTATTTAAGCTTTTGATACCTTGGTAGAAAATTAGCATTATTTAGCTACATGTACTAGATATTGGCATGTTTTTTATGGTTATAACTTTAGAGATTGTTATTTTTGTCCTGTTTTTCTACCTGTCTGTCAGTCGTTTACAAGATATGATCTTTGACTATATTTATAAGATTTTTACATGGAGATAGTTTAATACCCTTTTCTCCTTTCTGTGAGGTGTAGAGTTTAATGACTTTATTTATGAGACAGGAGATATCCTCAAATCCAGATTTGGAATCATAGAATTTAACTCCTGTGTTAACAGTCAAACTGTAGAATGAAACAGTGAAACACTGAGTATTTGTAGGATTGGATATTTGAATATGAGTACTGACGTGAGTGTGTGTGTCACTCACTGAATGTGAGTATTATGATAAAGGCCTTTCATGGTCAGGCATCAATGGCAATACATACAAGTCAGTTTAATTTGATTTAATGATGTAATCCACATACCTGGATTTAAGACAGCAGAATATATGCATCTAAGAATTAAGATCCACTACAAATTTGCCCATTTTATAAACTGACTTTGTGTTATTCCATATGTGTTTCTGTATTAAAAATATGATTCCAACTCTGTAAACATTGCGCTAATCACATTTATAACTGGTCATTCTTATTTAATCTGGGCCAAATTTGCAGGAAAATATTGCAAATGTTTGCCAACAGAAAATCAAGGTCTTGAAATAAATACTATCTGACTTTAGTACATCTCCTCTATATATGCTACTCTATGAGGATCTGAAGACAACCGATGATGATTGCATTCTTGATAATTTTAGCCAGCCAGTGAGATCCTAGCTTTCAAGACATTGAAAATACTAGCACATTTCAGTATTTAGCAGTCCTAGAGTATCTATCACTGATTCCTATTGTTACAATGACATAAAGTATACATGTGACAGTAAACATTGCAGAGTATTATGCACTACAAAAAACTCACAGTATTGTCGATGACTGACTGTCTAAGATATAAATAGCAATAAATGAATCCTCTCATTCAAGAATAGATCAGAAGTCAGTCATCCTCAAATCTTTCTTTTCATAAGATCGTGTTCTTTAGTCAGATTGGAAGTAAATTTTTAATTTTGGAACAATTGCATATTACAAAATGCTTCTTTAGAAGAGGTCCAGCTCCTTTGAAATAACAAAGGTTGATGTCCTGTATATGAAAGGTGTCATTGGATAGTATATCTATTTGTCTATAAATAAATGTTTATATATGTCTTGTTTTGCTCGACAGTCAACTTGTTAATGTGCAAAACTTACGTTTTTAAGGATGGATATGAATGGGTTTTAGAATTATGTGTGAACATGTCATTTAAATGACTGCAGTTTTAGACTAACAGTATTTAATTGACAAATAATATCCAGCATAGCCCTTTGAGAGCTGGAATTATGTAGTTGGGGTTGGCAAACAGTGAAAACTTGGATCACATTGCTCCTGTAAGAGTATTTTGATCTAGGTCTGCACTGTTTGCCAGCAGTAAATTTGTTTGATGAAAATTTCCCTGGAAGTAGTTATAAGAGTGATCTGTATTGAAAAATGGACAACTTAACACTAAAAATTCTGCACTTTAATGAATGAGAGATGAGAACATTCCACAGCAGCCTGTTTACAAAACAAATGTTTAGTTACTTTATTAAACATGTTAAAACTTGATCATAATTTATTATATCAGATGTTATTTTAAGAAAAGATCTTTTGTCAATTTTTCACCAGAAACATGTTTTGTTTAACTTGTATTATAATGATATACACATAGTACAGTGATAAAATATATTAACTCCAAAGACTTCCAAAAAATGTTTATATCCTCAATATTCCTCATGGATGGTTTGTCTAATACTTTTTTTTTACCATGGGCCTTATATTCTGGTCAATACTATCTTGATGTTTCCTTTTACTGCTTAACTGCGTATAGGTATATGTAAAAAACAAGTAATCTAGACCTTAAATAAATGATATAGTTTTATAACATTGTAGAAGTTTGTATCAAGTTAACTTTTATTTAACTTGTACATCATACAGATTCAACATTGTGGAATCCCCACAAGGTACACTACTGTTTTGTTTTATACCCTGGGCCCTTTGGCTGGGAAAATCTGGCTATCATGAAAAAATGATGAAACAGTTTCATAGGTTCCGCAGGGAAACCTCTGTTGAAATCTAGCCAATGCAATATTGCCTATATCAAAGGTTCGTTTTACCTTTCAAGCTTTTGTTATGGCGGCCACCATGTGTGATTTTTCTAAAGCATGTGCATTCGTTTCTATGATAAGTTACAAAAATAACCAGTATGACATCATGGTTGTAATGAACCAATATGACGTCATGGTTGTAATGTTTTTTTTTTAAGTTTTAATCACAACATGGAAATTCATTAGAAGAGTAGTGTTCTCCGCTAAGTCAGTATTATTGAGGGAAACAACACATTTTTATCAGTCGACGGTACGTCTTAAGTGTAATTGAATAAGTACTGTTGTTGCTGTCATGTGGGCCTGGGGTGTGCTTATGTAGCACAAGAATTTGGACCACTGCTTAACCCTGGCATGATCGTTAGAGGCGACTAATAGGGTTTTAACGTAAACTGGAGTTTCTGTGTCTTTGATTCTCCAGCAGGTATTAAGTTGTTGGATCCATACCCCATATTTTTATCTCGATGTAAATGAGATGTGGAT
>JAULCC010032777.1:0-15344 GCA_032358795.1 Nuttallia obscurata | reverse complement strand
CAGTAGAGTTGTCAGAGAGTTGGACATCTAATGGTAGTTACATATTCAATTCCTTCCAGCAGCACGACACATTGTGTTTTTAAGAAAGGCACTTTATCTACTGTGCTTAGTAATGGTACTATTCAATAAGTGAAAATGTTTTTGTTTTTTTTAGTCCCATTACATCATATTTTTCAATGAATAAGTTTGATAACTTTACAAGAGGCCCATGAGAGCCTGTGCTCAACTGACTTGCCTCATTGGGTCCGTTTTAAATATCAAAAATTGACTGAGATATGGAGTACAATGTAGCTGCATGTAAAACCTTAACCAGAATATCTAAGTAAAAAAAAGGGTTATATTAAGATTTTATGCAAAATAGAGTTATATAACTTATTCATTTAATCAAGATATGCAGAGGCACATCTGGATGGTTTTGGAAAGGAAACTTTGGAAGGTAGAGCTAAAATTCACTCTACATGATCTTGTTGACTCACCTGGATTTTGAGCTTTCTTCGAGTCTTTTGCAGATCTTTTAACCTTGAGAGAAGTTGGCATGAAGCGAGTGACTTCTCCTAACACATTCTTGATCTGAGGTTTGGCTGTAATAGTAACTGTATCCTTTTTCTCCTCTGCTGCCTGAATTAACAATCAGAAATATGGTGAATGTAACTCTTTTGACAATAATTTGTCAATATAACTTCTTTGATAAACATATGTTAATGTAATAATGTAATTCCCTTTACAAATAGAACTTCTTCGAAAAAAAACAAATATCATTTAAATCTGTTCTTGCGCTTAACTTAGAAGTAGAGTAGTTAAAACATAGAAGTTCTATACAAATGCTTGTTTAGGATCTGAGAACATGGCATATCAGGTCACCTTATATTGACCTTAAACATTTAAATATTCATGAACAGGTGAAATGAAATCCCCTAATAACATCTGCTGTCAGATCCTTTAATTTTTCAAATGCTTCAAATCAGCTATGTAAAACCATGATAGAGTTCAATGTCATGTTAAAATCACGTTAGTTTGCATCATTTTGCATAATCATGAATAAAGCATATCACTGAACACGTGTATTTCATTAGACTATATTTGATCGATTATTTGTAAATAAATCAATGTGTTTTTTTCTAATTTGACTATGATAGTGGTATCGCTTATTGTTAACGTGTCTCATAATTCCCTGTGATATGAATAAATTAAAATCTGATGTAGACCTTTATGATATAAATAGAACATAGGTCACAAAAAGTCGAGGACAACAACTGAAGTGTTTGGAGACTGAGAGGATCCAAAATATTCCTGGTTGATCTCGCCAGTGTTCAGAATATCAACATTTGCATTTGCTTTTGCGTTCTTGGATTTATAATTGTTTAGGAAACATTTTTAAACATTCAATATTGTGAAAGACTAATTTGTGGAAAATACACAAATTATTTCGATATTGAGCTTTGTTATGGCTTAAATATATGGTAATGATAACTGATTGTTAACAAGAGATAATGGCTTACTTGACTGTCAGATCATGTGTTCTATATTACAAAATAATTAAATAACTTTGAAGAGGTCCTTTGACACAGCAGTATTAACATGAATTACCCTCGTGTGTTTTAAATATTTATTCACAGATTATCACATACAAGACTTCATAAAATGGCTTTCAATAGAAGATTCAGTGTAATTTATAAATAAAATAATCTAAAAACAACCCCATAAGCAGAGTGGAAAACTGACCTTTTGTGGGAGTTTCATTATGCTGGGTTGGGCACTGATGACATTTGGATTTTGTGCCATAGGAGCAACACCTTGTGGTGGAGGCAGTCCTGGAGGGGGGATGCCAGGCGGGGCACCTGGGGGTCGCATCATTCTTGGTGGTGGCATACCTGATCAACAGAACATAAAATGAAGTTGTTCATTTTCAAAAATAATTCATGTCAATTCTGTTATGGCAAAAAATCAAAATGACTATTACTGAACCTTTCACAGACTATCATTAGATGTTTAATTTACATCTAATGCAGAAAACTTCCATCTACAGTTTTTATGGTAAATTAAATATGCACAAGTGTAAGGTGCAAATAAAGACTAACTTTCCAGATATTATTACAGATACGTACTACTAAGTCTGTCATTCGACCATTACTGTGAAGTTTCACACATTCAATATAGTTTTAGTAAATAATTTGATTTCTTTCAATTACAATAAAGAGACAAATAGTCAACATGTCAATATAGATAGAAGATAGAATAGAACAATCTTATTCCCTCACTTGAGTTGGTTAATTAAGGAATTAGTTATATTTTTGATTAATATAAATAATTTCTTTCCATAGAATATTAGTCTTCAATCCAAGTAAACTTCCCTATTTCATTATTAGGTTTTTCAATTTTCTTTTTAATCTCTTTTCTACATATGAACCAGTCACTGTAAATGTATTCATCTGACTTTAGTTAATTATTGATCCAAGGGAAATAACTCTTATTACTGCTGAAAAGTTTACAAAATCTTTATTGAGACCATCTTGCTATAACAAAATTTCTTACACTGGTGTAATATTACATGCAACAAGCCTCGATTTCACCAAATGCTTTTTTTTTCTTTGTACTCAAGAATGCACTTTTAGGAGCATACTTGAAGGTTATTAGTTTCCTTAAAGATTTTCATATATTAAGATGAAGTTAAGTAATTATAAGAATGTTAATTTGTTAACTTATCTCAGAAACTTATCTGATTAACAATAATTTAAAATTGTATCTTTTAGTTTAAGTCTGACAAAAGATTTCTTCAATGTATACAATAAGAAACTGTTTACTATTATAAGTATGTTATGTATTTTTGGCACATATTAATAAACTGATTACTGAGATGTCTTTGATGTGTGTTTGACACATATTTTTAAAAATTTACCTGGAGGTCCACCAGGTGGCATTCTGGGTGGCATACGGATGTTTGGTGGCAGCCCTGGTGGTGGACCTGGTGGCATTCCAGGGCGTCCTGGGGGTGGACCTGGTCTCATCATTCTTGGTGGGGCACCAGGTGGCCCGCCTCTCAGTGGAGGTGGTCGTACCATCATGGGTGGAGCTCCTGGTGGGGGTCCTGGTATTAAAAATTACAATGTTTAATCTCACAACAAAAAATTGTACCTTAATCTAACATATACCATTGGGAAGTTCTAATTTGAATACACTTTCTTCCGATTGTGGATAACTTCTTTTTCGTACTGAATTACATCATTAATTATTGTCTCTATCTAATGATTCTAATCTAACCATCTGTTTATCTGAGGTTAAACTGCACTATAGATTTTCTAGAATGTATAATAACTCTGGGAATAACTCTTACACACTTTGAAACAATTGCATATTTTGTATTAATAGAATCTGGAAGTCATAGTGACATTAATGGGAAACTTTTGTAATCAGAATCAGATTGAGTTGGGGTACCATTTTACATTACTATTTTCAAATCCTATACATAATTGAATGGATTTTTCTTTTCTCCATTATGAAATGAATTGGTAATTGCTATGTCTACAAATTGAAGAGAATGCACATAATAAATAAAAACAGAAAATATGCATGATTAGAAATGATCCATCAAAAGTTTAAATTTTTATGATTTTTTAATATCTGAAGATATTCAAAATTGTATCCCATACTTTGTATCATATAGAGAACTGAGCCACCATATCTTTATGTGTATGATTTCAAATATGTATTATATATATGCCTAATAACATTGACTTAAGATGAGCTGAGATAAAATAAGTGTCAATGTAGGTTTTATATATATAAACTCTATAGAACTTTCTTAAAAACTGTTTTTGATTAATTACCTGGTGGCAAATTAGGTAGAAGACCTGATGGGGCTCCAGGTGGGGGACCAGGAGGTATAAGGGGCGGTATAATTGCTGAAACTGGGGGCTTTGGATTTTCAGGATTATAGGGGGTGTCCTCATCATCACTGTCATCTCTGTGCTGGGCAAATGTTTCCCCTTCACTGTCACTACTGGAACTGGAGTCGCTATCCTGTATGTGTTAAATGTATACAGTGGTTATAGAGTTCTTAAAGTCACTCTGTATTTTGTGTATTTGTATGCATATTTGTTATTGTGTTTTATAACTCTTTCAATAATTGATCATTTCTATCAAGGCTATTGGGTTATAGTCTATCTTTAGCAGTACTGACCAGTATCTCTGAAAGTAACTGACAAATTTTCCACTTGAAACAGTGGCGGGAGATATGTGACCATACAGTTTAAACATGGAAAGCAACTCAAGGCTGAGGTATCCATTAGCACTTGATGGCAGAAAGTGACGTAAATGAAATAAACAAACAAAACTCAAGGCTGAGATTCGAATATGAGATCCCTGGCTTGAAAGGCCTGCAATATCACGCCCACATCAAAATGTCAGCCAAAAATAGAAATGTGTCTGAATTTTCTCCTCACATGGATATATGTTACACCAGAATGACTTAATATGTTACACCAGAGCAGCTTAACTGATGAAAACTTCTAAGCCTTGGTAACCTTAAAAAAAATCTAAAACATCTTTAAAAAATTAATTAAAAATCAAAATCAACTCTCAAATATGGTTAATATTCCCTATTTTAAGATTTTATGGCATAGCTGTCTCCATGGAAAAAAATCTCTGTACAATTTGAAGTCTTTCATATCTTATGTTTCCCAAAGGGTGTTGTAGAGAGAGGGCGAGAAACAGGAAGCATATATTTCATGTGTCAAATAAAATGCCAACTTTTTAGATTAACAGAGAAATGGCCCACCAACCTGATCTGCCTCTCTTCTTTTCCGTCTGCGAAGATATTCATCATCATCTTCATCGTCTGAGTCTGAGCTTGATGAACTTCTATCTCTGTCTTCTCTATCATCTCTATCCTCCTCGTCTTCTTCTTCTTCCACTACTTCTGGTGCTTCTTCTTGGACTGGTATTTCTTGTCCAGCCATTTCCAGCATCATCTTTTGTAGAGAGGTTAATGCTGGCTTCTTGGGTTTGGCAAATTTTAAGCGTGTATCTTTCTCATCTTCTAGAGGATCTCGCATGTCATCATCAATAAACCGAAGTTTCTTTTTCTTGTCTGGCTTTGATGGTTTTGGAGGCTCTTCTTCAGTAGGATGTACATCATGTATGTCATGTATGTCTGTATCCATTTCTTCTGGATGCTCATCTACTTCCACTGTACCTATCACTTCCTCTACACCTGCAAAAAAATAACAAGACCAATGCTTTGATTAATAAACTACAAAGGACAGCTGTTGACATTTCTAAGCTAACAGTGTGTTTAATGGAACCCTTTCATTGTTTAACTTGCTGTAAACTTGCTTAAGATATAAAATAAGGAATGAAAACCATAAACGGCAAACAGTAAGTTTTCATTACAGTCTGTATTTGTTAGTTTGAATCTGAAATCTTATTTCAGCCATATCAGCTCATCACAGGTGAAGGAAAACCATGTGGACCCTCTGTATATATAGACACAGAGAGCACCTGGGCAGAATCACTGACTTATAACAAGCCAGCTGGAAGGCCTGGTAAAAGCTCCTTTGGCTGGGTAATTTAAAATTTAACAATTCTCTCAATCCAACAAGCTAACAAAGTTTTGGAACAACTGAACCCTGACACTTAAACTAACAGTTAATTGGATGGGAATTTCAAGTTTCCAAAACATTTGAAAATAAATGTTAAGGTTGAACCAAAATTACAAGTTCAGGTTTAAGTATATTTATATTGAAAGCCTATGTCTTATACATTTTCAAATCATGTTTCCTGAAAGAAGGTCATGAACTTGACTCACATACATGTGATATTTTTGCGGGGTTTCGTAATTGTTATCAGGTAGATTTATCATTGATTTCAGGTAGATGCAGGTAGATTTATTTTTTTGTCGGGTAGATTTACTTTTGTGTCAGGTAGAGCTTTTTCTACCACTTACCCAAAACATTATGGCTTTCAATTCCATTAAATAAGTCATCATGGCATCGTTACTACTTAGTTAAAGGCATATTTATAATGAATTAAAAGAATTTCAGTTTAGTTGACAGTGAATTTTTCAACCATATTGTATTCATGTTGCTAGTGATTAAATTTCAGCTGGGGTTTTTAATTCAGTAATAGATCAATGATAAAGGATTAAAAACAAAAACCAATTATTTCCTTGAATCCTTTCTTCCATACACACTTTATATTGCCATAGGAAAGAATCTATACGGATCAGTTGCTAGTCTCATTAATGCACCGTCTGGGATATCAAGATATTTTTTTTGACAGATGCTATCCCTTTACGTCTCCATAGAAAATTGCCAAAACCAAAGTAGCTCAATTTTCACTGGGGTCTAATTAGTTGGACTAGTTCCGTTGCATACTTTTACTAGCTAAAACTAATATACACACTCATTTTTCACTGTTTTTTTAGACATAGAAAATGCAATAAAAAAAATTGCAGTTGGCATATAACAATCTTGCTTTTTTTCATAATCCGTCAACAAATTCAGCGAGCTAAGTCCAAGGGATGTTACTCTATCCGACTTACTTGCACATTAACAGTTCGAACATTTTTCTACATTTATTGGTGAATAGCATTTCATTATGTCAAATTTAGTAACTATTGTGTTGGATAAAACTGTGAATATCAATCTATTGAAAACACTTACGGGTAATGGCGTATTATAGTTCTGCATAACCCCATGTAAACAGGACGGGGTCGATACTACCTGGGGGCGATATTAAAATATGGAGGAGGGAAATACGACAAGTTGATGGGGATGAATAAACCATTAGTTTTGCTTATGGGCCCATGCTTTAACACTCAACCGTGCAATCTTATTTCGTTGATTGGATTGTCAAACTGGTAACACGCCGGACAACCAATTAGGGGATTATATGGATGGCTGACAGGCACACATCATACCGATATCTAATTGCCAGTGGCCGCCAGATTAGGAATTTATCGTATTCTTAAATGTTATGACACTTATACTTATACTTGGATATTTGCAAATCTGGTAGAATTGTCTACTGGGCTGATAGAACGGCAAATGGCATTGAAAATCTGTAGATTGAGATTACGGCTGGTAGGATCACATGTATGGACTCACACTGGGACTTGAACCAGTAGCCTTCTGAGCACTATATGGACAACATATCCACTACATCAATGAGCCTCCAGAATGTGCCAAATACAAGGACATTTGAATAGATTGTGCACTTTGGCTATATCTTCAATGATTTTTAAGCAATAATAACAAAGTATGCATGCATAGAAAAGTTGTTCAATTTTCTATTTTGTGAGTATGACACTCCAATTGAAAGTTGTGACAAGAATGTTATCTATTTAGAATTTTAGGCCTAGGGTTTTACAACCGTATTATAATTAAGCAAAGAGGGTAAAAAAGGCTGGAGAGGAGAAACGGGTCTATAACAAAGTTCATATTTTATTAAATTGTTCGCCTATTGAAATCAAAGCAGACTTGGACAAAATTCATGGTGACAACGTTCTTAAGTATCGAGCTATTGCAAACTGGTTAAAATGCTTTAGAAATGGTAGGAGTGTCAAAGATAATCCAATGATGGACGACCAATGTCAGCATTTAATGAGCAAGATATTGTTGCTGTGCAGGAAGCTATCACGACTGATGCAAGATAAACTATGGAGGAGAGATCATAAATAATATATGCAAAAGGGATGGTGGCACAGGTGCCTGTACCTGAACATTCTATGGTCACTTTAGGCAGAAAAAAGTTCTTCCTGTGGTCACCAAAAACTATGCAGTGACCTGCCAAAGTACCACAGTGCGAGGAATTAAGCTACTCCATGACAATGCCCCCAGCCAACAAGTCAGTGGTGGTTATTGATTACTTGACTACATATGGTATTGAAACTTTGCCACATCCTCCATTAATCTCTGACCTAGCACCATGTGACTTTTGACTTATTTCCCTTCTCAAACAGTGTGCCTCAGAGGTCGCAGGTTGGAGCCCCACCAGGAGATCAGACTTAGCCATTTTTCATTGTATCAGCAAAGCCGATTACAGATAAGTATTTTCTGAATAGATTCAACATATAAAAAAACATGTATAGAGGTGCAGGAGGAATACTTTATGGGTATAAATAATTAGTTTGATCAAGGTAAGCTATATTTTCCTACACCCCACCAAGTGTACAGACTTTACAAATGGTCCTCTTATAAAGCACTGTAAGTACCAAGTTAAAGTGTGTACCTGTTTCAGGATCATATTCCTCCTCCTCTGGCTCACTTTCACTCAGTTCTGGTGGAGGTCCTGGAGGTGGTCCAGGTGGTTTTCGCTTTCTGTCTTTTACTGCGGTTATTGTGGGTGCCAATGTTGAATCGCTACAATATCAAATTACCAGTAAATATGCTTAATGTCCAAAGACAGGGATAATCCAACAAAGAATGCCTATAACTTTTTGAATTTTTAGTTAATATGCTTTTCAGTATTCATTAAGAGATCATTTCTAATTTGAAATTATCAACACTGTTTAGGCAGTTATATCCATCTTTATATAAAAGATCATTTACTGTAAAGCCAATTCAAATGGCTGTCAGCACATTTCTAAAGCTACAAGTGAAACAAATACTACAAAAATGCTAAGCTACTACAGAAATAGCATCCATTCAATGATATTTTACTAACTTTACTAACATTAGGCTTTCTTTGTTGGATTTGCTATAAAAATAAATCTGTGTTATTGATATAAGAAGTGGTAAAGATGTGTTACTGGATATTTTTAAAGAAAACAAAATCCAACATTTTCATCCAACAAAAATGTCTTGATCTAGACATTAATTTGAATGTTTTTCCCTAACAAAAGTGTATTAACTGACTGGGGTCTAACTTGCACCAAACCAAAAAAGCAGATGTTCTATATCAATGCTTAATTGTTGCTACTATTTTAATTAAGTTGTAAATGAGCTGGATTGTACTCATAAGGAGAATGGCAGTGTTTGTATTAATTTGTTCCCTCCATATTCGGTATATTCACGTTTTTTTTAAGATTCACCCAGAGTCTTTTAGCAGTTAACTTGAAGATGCCTGCAAACTGTCACATTCCCTTTGAGGTTAAGAGGACCCCTCCCACTTCAAAAAAACAACAAGATCCACACCATCAGAGAATTGATACAACAAAATTCATCTAATAGTAAACCCACTGACCAAAATATTTGGAGATATTGACTTGTATAGGAAGAAGTTAGTCTTAGACTACAGAATGGGCTGATACAGTGATATAAATCACGTAAGCTTATATACTTTCCTGTACGCTGAGGTTTTCTTCAAAATGCCTTTGGTCTGATGTGGTAGGGGGATGTCACTGGGTAAGGGGATCATGGCTGGAGCTGTTAATAGTAAAATCTAGTTATTTGTTGTGTTTATGGAACCCCTGCCACCTCTGTAGTATTTAAAATTAGCAATTATAAATAAATATGTTTGTATCTATCCATGTATTGATGAAAAGTTTTACAATTAGATCCATACCTTTTATTACTACCATTATATATAAATGTTCTGAAAGAAAATGTAGATGCAAATGATGTTTTCAACATACCAACAATATAATTTCCTTTTATAAACAGACACAAGGAAATGTTGATACCACTACAAGACTGTTCAACTAGAGATTCACTTAAGAGATATCAGAACTGTAAATAAATAATGTCTAAAGCCAACCTGTTTATGGTCAAAACATTTCATCACTTTGTTTATTTGATAAAAATAATCATAGTCAAGAGAATAAAAAACATAAAAAAACTTTCATTTATGCTGCTGTACAGATATGTCACAGAATCAAGTACAAAATTCAATATTCTAACACCTCATGAGATTAATAAGGTATCATATAGCAAAATACTGAAGCAGTTCAAACATTTATAAACACATTTTAAAACCATTTATTGGATAAATAAAGTAGATATATGAATATGGGTTTTTTTTTCTAGGAGTTTATGCCATTAACTTTGAGAGAAAAAATAACAACAAAATACTTTATCTGCTTCAAATAATGTGCTGACCTCTAGTGCATCTACTTACAAAGAGATCTTAGTAATTAAATACATAATAGACCCTAAGGTTCTCATAATGAAATCTTTTATGAGGCTACTTAAGCTGCAGACATAAGCAAGATATTCAGACCAGTGTGCAAAAAGTCTTGTGCAGACAACCGAAATTCTGAATTTGAGCAAGTTAACCTGTTGGTCATTTCAGGCTCTTACCTGTTTTTTAAAGAATACACCTGCATGGCTATACATAGAACTTAAAATCTTGAAATATCAGAGCTATTAGAAATGGGTCATTCTTAAAATAGACAAGCCAGACATATGTTATATCAAAGCTCTGTAAGAGTCTTCCACACATACCTGTTTCTACTGGCATATCAGGGAGGGGTATATCATTTAACTGTACTCTTTCGGCTATCTTCACTTGTTCTGAAAGGTAAAAGAAGTTTATAATCACAAAATAATAATTTATTTCAAATACCTAAATCTGCATTGAGTAATTTTCTCACAGTTGTCAAGTCTAGTGCAATTTGTAGAATCAGTCAATTGAATAATGCCATTATGTGAGACACATAACAATTGCTCAGTAAAACCAAATTTTCTTTGGCATATGTGTATCCGAATTATTGTATGTGGTGGTGATGAGCCTATGTGCTCACCGGTATGTTAAACAACAAAGTGAGTAAGATGTTATGTAACACAGGGTTAGCTCAGTGGTAGAGCATCTGCTTCTGGTGTGGGAGGTTGAGGGTTTGATCCCCAGCTAAGTCAAACCAAAGAATTTAACACTGTAAGTAATGGCTTTCTCTCATTGGCACTCAGGATATGAGAATAGCATTACACTGTTTGTCAATGTCAGGATAATTAAAGTGACCGGCCGATGGTTAAGTCCTCTGTGTACTACTGCTATCCACTGGGCACATAAAAGAACCAGAGAGTTCTACAGCAGAGTTCACTGTAACTGCTTTTCTCTTTCTGGGACATCCATTAGTCTTAGTTGGCATAACGTGACTTTAAATAAACAAACAAAACTAGTCAAATATTTGTTGAAATTGAATGCAAAATATAACCAACAAAAAAGCTATACATTCAATACACATTTCTTGTACATTAGGTCTTACCATAGTGAACTTGCAATCTGTCACGTTTCTTTTCATACTCTATGTCTGCTTTCTTTAATTCCTTGGCATACTCTGGATTTTCTTTTTCCTGTTAACAAAAACAAGTTTAATTTTCAGCCAAAACTATATCTGGATTCAAAAACATCATTTATGTATGACTTAACAAATATGTCTCTCCGGATAGATCCATTCTTGTCAGATAAGACTATGGCAAACTTCTATTTCATTACTGCGTTTTAACATCCACTTCTTTCCATCTTAAATCTATTTCTTATTTGATAAGTTTCTTAAACATTTAAAAACAAAATGTTAGATCAATTGCTTTTTTAAATTGCAGGACAATCTTTTTTTGCTTTTTTTCCATAAAAAGTAGCTTCCAAGAAAAGGGAAGCTTAAACCATCACTTTGTGAGTTGTATAACTAGTGTGATACTTACATACAGTCTTAAGACCCTTGTAAAGGTTTCCTTAAGTTTTTTTCTCTTGTCCTTCAGCACTTTCTCATTGAGCTTTGGAGCTTCCACAGGATTAAATTCTGCAAAACAGTTAGTTTTACATACACCTAATAATCTGTCAAAACTACTTTCATTCTTTTACTTAAATATTCTTTATGGTTCAATGAAACATAGAAACAAGAACATGACAATGCCAGTAAACAAGACTTTCATGGAGTAACACAAATGATATTTTGACTTTTATGATACCAGCACAGGTGTTGTGTGTGTCACTTATTGTCATCCTGTGGTGATCAGTTGTGTCAAGATTTATTTAAATACTTCCATGCAAGTCATTGCAATGGCCTTGAGACAAATTTTAGGCATACTGAAAAACTATCTTTTTTAACAGACTGTCAATAAAGTCTACTTAATATTATAATTGTTATAACATCTAAGTTTAACAAGGGACACAACTCTGTCATATATGACCTTGACATAAGAATTTGGCTGCATCACAAACCTGTTCTTATAAGCAATAAAATTTAAAAGTTTGAAGAAATAACAATAAATGGCAAAGTCATAGCCAACATTAAGTCTTTTTGTATCAAAATCTAAGTACAAAAAGGGGCATAACTCTACAAAAATGGTTGACAAGAGTTATGTCACTTGCTGCAGTTGTCTATATTGTCATTTAGCTTTTCCATTTTCATGGGCAATAAAACTGTGATAGATTATTTGTAAATGCAAAGATGTACTAGATAATAGCTATCAGCCTACCCATCTGGTCTATGATCTCCATTTCCTCCAATAGTTTGAGGGGATCTTTGCCTTTCAGTACAGCTGTACGCACCATCATACGCTGCTTCTTGTTCTGAAAATTACAAGATCACACTAAATATCATACTAATTCTAATTCCAAATTCAATGAAAACTGCTACAAATACAATATGATAAAAAATTTAGAGCCAAATATAAAGAGATGGATCAAATTATCAACAGAATATTTGTTTCAAAGACTGTGCATGAAGAGAAGAAATAGAGACAGGGAAATCAACATGGCAGAATGATTATTTTCTATAGACTTAAAGAAAAAAGATAAACTTTGTATTATATTTTTAAGCTGAAACAAAATAGGTGTTGGATCGTACCCAATTGGATGCACATAACTGCAAAAGTTAAAATATCTAATAAACACTTTTTTATCATTCACCACTTGAAAATGAAAATGCCAGCAATAGTATAATTATCAGAGATCGTTACTATCTATAACTTTTGCATTTCAGTTATTTACCTTTTTTAACTCTCTCTTTCTTGCCTCTTTTCCTGAAATAGAAATACAAGAATATTCAGCTCTAATGGGTCATTTTCATAAAAACACAAAATGCAATGTGGGCATTTTTATTAAGGTCTTTGCTTCTTAACAACTATAATAAATCTCTGTAGCAAAATAATATCTAAATCTGAAAAAACAAACAGATTAACTTCAGAAAAGTCTGTTTATATTTCAATATCTCAAAGTGACAGATTACAAATATAGATACAAAATCTGCTGGTTTATTGTTATAAAATAAATTACAAAACTAGCGGGTTGAAGCAATAATATTTAGTGGTGTCATCTTTTTGTTAAAACTATCTTTTCTGTTGTTCTAAAACAGGTTGTGCCCAAGAGGGCAAGACACATCACTCAGCTGGAACCATGTGATTAAACTTTTTATTTTTAAACAAGAGTGCAAAAACACAATATACATCCATCTGAAAACCAAATTAAAGTCCCTGTGACAAAGAAATTATTAATAAGTTTCAAAAAAATAAAGGACAATTAATTGACAAGAAACCTGACCAACAAAATTAGGCTGCATCATATCCCTGAAGTCATAAACAAAATATTTTGAAAGATTATATATATGAAATGTTATTTAATGGCAAAATCAGAGCCAAAGTAAAGTTCTTGGGACAAAATCTATGTACAAAAAGGGGCATAACTCTGTCAAATATGACCTTGACCTGCAAAATTAGGCTGCATCACATTCCTGAAGTCATTGTCAGCGAATCACTCAAAGAATCAGAAAGTACATCTATCCATTTACTATTTTCAAACCAACAGTTGTCTACAAAACAATACTGACGTAAACAATGTCCTGTGTGCATGTTGAAAACGTAATAACATAACATGCACAGTGGCGTGTTATTACAATGAACCCTATCTGTAACACTCCAGGGCAACGAAAGTGAATTAAAATATCTTGGCTATAAAGTCACTGTATATTAGTGCACGTTGTCAATGTTCTAAAATCACTGTACTTCTATTGAGTATAACTTCACAATGATTTGATCCTTGCAGCTTGGACGGACCCATCTCCACCAATGATCGCCAACCATCACTCTGTCTCTGCGTTCACCAGATAATCTGTGATTCTCTCTTCTTAAAGAAATAAGATATTCATGCTTCCATCTATGGTAGCTACCACTTTGATAGCAAATGTGTGTGTTTTGATATTCTGTGTAGCCATCATCCGATTCTGCTTTTTCCACCCCAAGGGATTCCTCAAAATTTCTCTAGATCTACTTCTTCTTGTAGATGAGCAGTGAAAACATCCATCATTGCTTCTGGCAATGTAATGTTCTTATTTTCCTTATCCATGCATAGGTGTCCTGACAAAAGATAACCTACTTTCGACTGCACAGTCATTGGTCCTTTCCCTCAAATCACATTTTTGACTGTTCTCATTCTCTGTGTGTAAATAAACTGTAGAGGAATCTAGTTGTCGCACTCAACTCTGTTTGTCTCCAAACCCAGAAAGATATAGCCTCTCTTTACCCATAGGTGTAAGGTGTAGTTTATTCGCCATATTTTCTGTCACGAAAGAACTCTGCGCACCCTCATCAAATAGTACATTTGTTGAAACTGTTGTTGAGGTTGACTGTACCATTGTCACTGCTGTTTTAAAAACAACGGGTCCATTTGGTATCTTTTGTGTAGAGTAAGGGATCAAACTGCGTGTTTTACTAACACTCAATTCATTGGGCCCATCAGTCTTTGACTTCCCTTTACATAAACTAGTGTGGTGACAGCGTAGGCACTTTAAACATCTGCAGTTTGCGATTTTATGTTTTCCTCAACAATCAAAGCAAAGTTTGTCTCTTTTCACTTTACGAATCATCTCTTCGTGATTCTTAATACACTCTGTACAATTGTGGTTTCTTTTGCAAAACACACACTTTTTCTCGTTGGTAGACCTTCGGTATATGTAGTTAGTGTGTTTCATTTCTTGAAGTCTGTTGTATAATTTTGTAAGAAAAGTAGCTGTAGATGACAAAAAATCCTGATCGGAGATGCATAGACAGCTGCATTTAGATGGGAACACATGTTTGATTAATAACAGCACATAAGTGATTGAATTGACGGATTAAAGTGTTTTCGGGATTTGGCAAAGTTTTTAAGTAATAGCTAAACGAGTTAATTACTCGGTATTTCCTTTCAGCCAACTTGATTTGTTTTGTAGCAGCACACAGTAACAAAAAATCTTACAGATTTCAAACATATAAAACATTTATTATCAATAACCTCCAAATCTGAAGCGAAAAAACACAAGTAATGAATATGTGGCGTGTTTTGTTTTGAAATGAGAAGCACTTCCGGTTCATAAAATTACAATGTCTTCCTCCCATATGACGGGTCAAGGAACTAAACAAACTAGAGCACCGACTTGCGGATGCAGACGCTCATCTGATTTTCATACCTGTAACATAGCAAATCAAGCACCGCAA
>JAULCC010032666.1:0-15347 GCA_032358795.1 Nuttallia obscurata | reverse complement strand
AGGTGGATGAGAAACACAATATCTCTGGAAATACGGCCCTGACTGGGAATTTAATCCGTATCAGCGGTTTCGTAATCGGTAAAACTATCCGCTGCACCACCCTCACCGAAGGAGTAACTCGTGCCGCTCCTTTAGAGATACACAACAAGAGTGTTCCCATACATATAAACTCCAGAACTGGCAAGAAAACTCTGTTAGTAAATATAATCCAATAAAGTTCTCGTTAGGGTTTTAAATAAGATATATTTCATTTGGTGTTTTCATTGTCGTCAATATAAGTTGTCTTTCTATCTTTCATGTTTAAAGCGACGCGATTTGATAAAGATAAATAGAAATATCTATCCTGCAGCGAACCGCCGACGCCGACGACATCAGGATCAGAACAATAGCCATGAGCAGCCAACCTAGTCGCAATTTTAAAGATTACATAGATGTATAAATACCCGCTGTTCTACAGAAACAAAGTTTTATAACACTTTCTTGGTTATTTGAGAATGCCTTGATCTTGATAGAGCCAGTGAATTGCCGATTGTAAAGGTTGAACAGGGATTTCATGTGGTGTGGATCTACCCCTTCCAAAACAAAACCGATGTGAGAAAGTTGTAAGTTACATGTACATGTAGTACTTTGAATAGACCAGTCATGATAACGGTATTCTTACCAAGTGAAGTTGTCAGATACCAAGTTGTTAACCTGACCAGAAACATTCCTCTTATTAACAAGAGAGCCGTCATGGAACACCACATGAGTAGTATTACACTATAAATATTATTGAATCTGCGATTTTGCTATTTAAGGGACTATGACTCTTAAGATAACGTCATATGGCTACTTTTCGAGGAAAATCAAAATCTTAAATATATATATAGCTTAAATGCAAGTTTGGTCAAAATCAAATAATAAATGTGACCTTTGTCATATTCACAATGCTAAATCAGCAGATTTGTCATTTGAGTTGCCATAACTCCAAGACAAACTGTGTAACATAGCTCGCTTTAACAAGAAACCGAGATGTTCTAGATATATGACTTCTATACAAGTTTGTTCAAAGTGAAATAATGAATATGGTCTTATGTGTTCCAAGACTGAAATAAGCAAATTTTACCATTTCAGCTAAATCGATTAGAAAATGTAGCCTCCATTGCGTTGACAAGGATAAATCAGCACTGGTTTCCCAATTCCATGGGCCGAAACTCCAAGTCAAATGGTGTAATACGGCTGTAATTCAAGGAAACCGGGATCTTATAGATGTATAAGTTGTGTGAAACTTTAGTAAAAATAAATATATAATGTGGTCTCTATCGCGTTCACAGGGCTAAACTCAGTAATTATTGCCACCTGAGGGGGCCACAGTTCCAATCCGAATAAGGTGATATGACTAGATTTCGAAAGGAGCCGAGATATCTGTACAAGTTTGATTTCAATTAATGTTGTCTATTTCGTATTCACAAAATAAATGTGAACGGACGTACGGTAGGACATCGGACGACATAAAATGATGATCACAATAGCTTATTTTGTCCTTACGTATAAGTGAGCTAAAACATGTTCCAAATGTGATTCAGATGTAAAAATGCATTTTTTTGTTAATTTTACCGATTGAAAATGAGATGCGACAAATGTGATCAGATGTCACATAAAAATTCGGCATCGATCACATTCGTCACAAAAAGTGTAACAAATGTGCTTGATTTCTGTTACATATGCGATCTCATTTGTAACACATGTTACAAATGCGATCTCATTTGTAGCAAATGTTACAAATGTGATCTGTTACGAATGTGGCCCTACACGGCTTTATACTCACTTACGCTATACTAATCATACACTTATCTGATCTGCAAGTTATTGGATCATCATTACTATACAAGAATTGATGGATTTACTTGCGTAAGGCTTAAACGGAGGTAACTCAATTCAAACAGTTACTTTCACTTAGCAGGAGCCATGGAGGATACATAGCTTGCATTTTTCTATATACATGTATATGTTGGAGAAAATAACTACAGAGCTAACCGTTAATCTAAGATTAAAGACCTAAAATACAGCGACAGCGCCTAGCTGCCAGTGTTGACCATGAACATAGAACGTGACATCCACACACTTAATAAAGTATTTTCAAGCACGCCTATATATCCATAGCCACACACTGATAGCAGTCGTCTAAAGCTTTGAATATCTACATACCAAAGCATACATGTTTTTTGTGACTGCCTTTCGATTTTATAATCATATATGCTATACTAATCTTACACGTATCTGATCTGAAAGTTGATGGATCATCATTATGATACAAGAATTGATGGATTTATTTACGTAAGACTTAAGGTGAGGCAGTTCAATTAAAACAGTAACTTTCCCTAAGTACATGTAGAATCCATGGAGGATATATAGCTTGCAAATTATA
Source organism: Nuttallia obscurata (assembly GCA_032358795.1). Taxonomy (NCBI): domain Eukaryota; kingdom Metazoa; phylum Mollusca; class Bivalvia; order Cardiida; family Psammobiidae; genus Nuttallia; species Nuttallia obscurata. Next base: position 12,940 of record JAULCC010032666.1, on the reverse strand, counting down.
TGTAAATACGGGGAAAAATATCTACAGAGTTAACCGGTAATTCCAAATTCAAAACCATAGTACGGCGACAGCACCTATCTACCAGTGTTGACCATAAACATAGAACGTGCAAACCACACACTCAATAACCTATTTTGCAAGCACGCCTATGTACCATAGCCACACACTGATAACATTTATAGGCTTTGAATAACTACAGACCAATGCATATTGGCACTAAGTGACTGCCTTTCGGTTTTATAATCACACTTATCCGAACTGAAAGTTACTGGATCATCATAACTGTAAGAGAATTGATGGATTTACTGACTTAAGACTTAATAGGAGGTAATTCAATTCAAACCATTACATTTCCTTAGCAGGATCCATGGAGGGTACATAACTTCATAACTTGCACACGTCATATATTTGTGAATGGGAATAACAACAGAGCTAACCGCTAATTTCAAATTCAAGAACCAGAATACTGCGACAGCGCCTATCTCCCAGTGTTTGTTCATTATTTCATTGTTCCAGCGTATATTGACCATTACAATATCAAATCAAATATCTAGAATAAAGTATGTGCAACTAACTCAAATCGTGCGGTAAACAGTAGAGTTTGAATTTTCAAAACATAACAAGAGAAAAAGAATGAACGTAAAATGAATGGATGAAATGATTAGAAGAACATTTTTTCATAGTTCATGAATAGAATTAAAAACGTTCCATTTTACGTTATGAATATCTAGCTTTCCCGTTTGTTGTGCAATATGTCGTTCTGATTGAAGTTTTTCTTTGAAATAAATATTGAAGTTATAAAAAATTGGGTTTTCATGTAGGCATTTGCTTCTCAACACATAGTATTTTGCTAAAAGTATGATATAGTTTACGGGTGGTTTATGTGTATTGAACTGTGTAATCCCTAACGGAATGTTGAAATAGTTGATTCTGATATTAATGATCTAAAACAGTAGTTAAGTTTGATCAGAAGTGCTGGGTAAACGGCATTTCCAGAAGAGATGATACATAGTTTCAATGTTTTGATTGCAGAAGTCACATAGAGACGAGTTTACAAGGGAATATTGGTGTAATTCAATGTTTGATTTTAATATTCTCATAAAATATTTATAATTAAACTTCCTTAATATATTGTCCAATGTAGCCTCGTGTGCTAATTGAAATACCTTTTCTCGTGGTACCTTAATGTCTTAAAAATGTTTTCCCATTTTGACTTTTGTTTTATTTCAATATCATTTTGCATTACTTGGTATGAATATATTGCTTTTGTACCTTTTTTACTAGTAATAAATTCGTGTATAAAGTTTTCGTTTGGTGCGTGTATGTACTTTTTGATAATATTTTTTTCACGTGAATTCGAATGCTCTTCACAAGCGATATATATTTTAAATAGACACCTGCTAGGATGTTGTTAAGATATTGAAGAAAATCCAAAGGAGTAAAATTCGTTTGATCTAGTATCAGATACATCTTCGAAGAATTTTAGGCCATTTATAAGCCAATACTTGTAAAAAAAGTGTTTTGTTTCCGAAACGCACGAGTGGGTTGTTTCAAATAACTATTTTGGAGTTGACCTTGTTTAATTTATGGTGAAATATGTATCTCCATGCCTTTGAGACATCGTTTACATATGGATATTTCTGATTTGTTTGTTTGTTTGTTTATTTGGAATTTAACGTCGCTTTAACAGTATTTCAGTCATACCGTGACGTCCAAGTCATTAAAGGTGGATGAAGGCCCCCGGAGGACCCCTGTGCACTGTTTCAGGCACAGAGCGCACCCGGGTAGAACCACCGACCTACCTCAAGCCAGCTTGTAAAGTGCATGACAAAACAAGAAATATATTACATATATCATTATATATCAATCCATAACACATGACAAATATTGCATAATCATTACTGAACTGAGCATAATGGTCCTGATAAAATCTCCAAAAAACAGAAACCACTTATCTAGCTGAAATGTAATACCATTTGAAAACCAAAAAAGATAAACTTGGATATTTGCTGACAGGCCTTAAACTTTAGATTACACGATACGCGATGAAGCAGTTTAGTACATATACACCTCTTTGCGTTAAAAATGTTTGAAAAATAAAAACTACTAAATTCGCTGAAATGCACCCTCCGTGGGCGAGATAGATAAAATTTTGCAACTTAACAAGATCATTCATGAGAAACGTTTACTAATGTAAATGCACATCTAAGTAGGTTTTACATATTTCTAAAAGGTGTGTATGTATGTGTGAGTCATGATATCAAGAATGATTGAATGATAAAGACATTTTTTATTGATAAACTGTAAAACATGTTTAGGAATAGTTCCAAAGAGTTAATGATAGGCTATTGCTGTGTATATATCAATGAAAATGGCTCGCATCGCTTTACCTATTATAGTTTTAAATAGATTAAAAATCATTTGCAGGCTGCTTGGTGTTTTCAGCCAGTGTTTTGAAACGTTAATGTTCTTCTATTGTTTGTCAACTTTACATTGGGATATATATCTAATATTCTTACTATTAAGCAGACAAATAATCGTTGTGATATCGTCAACATAAATGAATGTTACCTTTTTTTGTCTGTAGGTGTTTTTGTTCAACAGCATTATGGACATTTTATATTCATAGGATTCGAATTTTATGATAGACAAATCTTGTAACTGTGCATGCATAAATGGTCTTGTATCTCCATTAATATTGGTCCGACCATGCTAAACTTTTCAATAAATACAGTTGATACATAATACAATGTTCCATATACTTTATTTCATAATAGATAAACTTTAAACAAAAGAAAACAAAACTACGTGACGGTGCGTAAAAAGCAAATGTCACAAAATTGTGTGTACTGACATTTGGGTATATTTCAATCAATTTACTGTTCTCGAATATTTCAACCTAGTTGACATTGTGCGTTGAACCATGAAATAAATAAGTCCACAAAATGCATGAGAAAATGGTGAGCTTGTTAAATATATAGTGAAAAAAAATAAAATGGGTATGTCCTTACATTAAAAGACTAACATGGTGTTAATTAACGGTATTCTAACCGCAGCAGGGTATCAAATGAAGTGCTTCAAACTGAGTATTACTAATGTTTAGGAATAACTTCGAATTGCGACTATTGCAGGATGGTGCACCAGCCCACACAGTCAGAGCGATAACATTATTTCTTCAACCAAACAACATCAACATGATACCAGCGAAGTATCCAGACTTAAACGTGAATCTATGGGATGAGTTGAATCGCCACGTATGAAGGATTGGCGCAGTGGCACAGACCATTGTCCTGTTACGAGCCAAGATAGTTCAAGAGTGGACAAATTTACCACATAATTATGTACAACATTATGTAAAATCCATGCGCGGTCGCCGTCGGGCGGTGATCATATGCGGTACTAGCACAATGTATTACTAGGACCATTCATATCATCATTTTGCGACACTGACTTTTGACCTACCATCAAATTTCTTCTCAAACATTGAAAAATTTGTGTTTGTTATAACATGAAATATTTAGAATATCATGTCATGTATCTTTTTTTGAAAATTTCATTACAATCGGTCTTTTGACGGTGACACGAGACCATTTATACATGCACAATTATAAGAAGTGTTAGCTGAGATATATAATGTTACATGAAATAACAATGAATCAAAATTTTTGAATTTGTGAATTTGTTGAATATATATATACGTGAGACAGATACTTAGTTATCGACAAACTTCCTTTCAGAGCACTGAATCCCTGATGCGTAGAATAAAAGAAATGTGGTTGAGATAAATAATTATGCATAACTGCTCTAATCCTTGACAAAGGCTGACACGCCGAAGCTTGGACAATGTATGTTTACCACCAGCACTGTTAGAAAAATTATTTATCTCAACCATATATGGTCAGTCTATTGATAATCAGGAGCAAAAAAGCAGATCTACATTATGGCGGAAAAAAGTAAACAACTGTTAAATATAATGTTAAATACATCCATTTAAACACACTTAGAATATTAACAATGTACATTTGAATAAAAATCTCTTAATTAAAATCTGAATAAATGTTCACCTACAAGAAAAATAAAAATAAAAACAATAAATCCTGAATACATAAAAAGGGATTAAGATAGACACAATCAACGATGACTGTTGGTGTATTTTGACATAAATTATGCGGGCATAATAAAGAAAGGTTAAATTCTTTTACCTATTTATATTTATAAAAACTGATACAACTAATGATAGAACTATATAAATAATAAACTATTTCTGTGCTGAAGAATTAAAAAGCAGGCTTTGGCACATTCACGAACAAGATGTGTAGCGGGGAAAATAGATAATTGAAATTGTGATGGTCATTTAACTGTGGAATTTTGGCATTAAGCATTCCAGCTTTGTCTAACAAATCTCTCCTTAACTTTGAATACATCGGACAATTAACAATTACAAGTAATTCATCATCAATTTATTACAAAACGGGCATATTCTTTTATTAGCAGGTTTATTCTCGTATCGACCTGTCTCTATTTTAAGAGGTAATACATGTATGTAATATTGTTGAAATGACATTTGGATTATATAAATGATAATAGATATGTAGTTAGTGTTAAATACATGTCAATTATCTGATATGAGATATCATACGATCTTATATATAATGTTCTTTGTTGCCTCTTTTGGCAGTACTCAGCTGTAATCCAATTCTTAACTTTTAGAAATTTCGTTAGCAAATAAATACATTTGCTTATTTTAAATATAACTAGTTATGTTTGCATAATATAATTTATTTTTGATAAATATTTATAAGTAATTTTCATATACTGTGATTTGTAAGCTGTCTGAGATTTAATTACGATTTTTATTAATCAGCAATGGATGGGATGGTAGGTAAGTGTATAGTTATTTATGTAAATATGATGTTACCATGGTGATACTTATCATGTATATAAATCAAATATATCTTCAGTATTCATACGCCACCGTATTACTGACTTTTCGTTTTTATTTGTTCAATTGTTGTCGTGACTTAGGTGTCTATTGAAAGAAACATTTCTAACATAATCCTTTTATCTTTCCCATTTGATTAAACCGTAAAAGACGAGTACAATAAGCAAACAAATAGTCGTAATTACCTCTATCTAGGGTGTTTGGTAAAAATCAATAGTTAGGCATGACGATTATGACATTGACTTTATTGTCATGCAAAGTTGCAATACACATTTGTCTACTAATTTAGTAAGCTTACCAAATATCTATGTTTTGTGAAGTGATTGATACTAACTATTTATATAGTGTAGTTTCGGAAAACTGATTAGGCATGAATCAAGTTATAACTTTATCACCAAAGGATTCAATCGTTCCGGTAATTATTTCCGGATGGTATCTTATGATTTGAAGCACATGGTAGTTTGTCCCAATGACCATTAAACCTTACCTCCATGGTCAAGATTTGACATTGATGGATTTAACTTGAGATAATTACAACTAATTCGTAAGACAAGTAAGACTAGCTGAATACAAATAACAATTCCAAACACTGGTCATACAGGGGCTTAAACGGACAGTCAATTTTGTAATAATGCTTAGATGATAAAACACATTGTCGGATTCTGGCATAAACGCATAACAACGATGGCTATTGGTGTCTTTAGGTGTGACCATCATTTCCATATGGACATTAGTACATATTCCACACATTATCTTTACTTCATAAAAATTTGAAGCACCTCCCAGAGTACTTGTACCATCAGGCGCGTAGCGTGGCATACTCGAGTACTCGTTCGAGAAAACTTTGGGTTGGGAAAGAATATCCACAAGAATAGACACGTTTAAACTTAGAATGTGCATATCATATCTCACCAACGAATGGGGTTATGGGTTATATTAAAGATTGCAATGCTATTTTCAATAAGGGGTCATCAATTTATTTGATTGAAAAAAAACATACGTGCTGAAATTGTGTTAATCCGCTAAATTATCCATTATATCCTGGGGGTTCTGTTCACACATTCTTTTCAGATGGAGACCCAATACATCCCCACTTCCAGGAGGAGAATACCCCTCCAACGCCTACCTCCAAAATCCGTAGCTAGACTTAAACACATACGCACATGTGTATCATGAATTGTGTATGATGAAAGCGCTTGTGTGCTTGTTGGAAGGGGTTGAACAGTTTTATATTGATTCGTAGGTAGCCTGTCGAATACTGCTAGAAGAATTGTGATGTACTGTTTGACTTTGTTTGAAATGCGCAGCTGAGAACTTTATGCCTTTGTACATATCATAAAAGAACTGTTTACTGAGAAAATAAAGGTGAACATAAAACATAAACAAAAAAAGTTGTAAGAATCCTTCCGCGTTGTTATGAAAGAAAGTACAGATATTACATACTGTACCACAAGATGTGAATAAAGAATCATGGCCCAAGGACATGGTAAAGTTAAAACCGCTTCGATGTCAACATTACTCTAACAGGGTTCCTGGATTACCTCTGAGAGAAAACAAATCATACATGCAGTTACTGCAATCGGCGCATGTGGTTTAACTAGCGTAACGGTATTTCATAATGCACATTTCCAAAGAGTGGACTATAGAGATCAAGTATAAATAGTTCCAAGTAACTATTGTAGACTATGGAGAAGACATTCTTTAAGAGCAGTGAAGTTAATTTATTACAACACCCTAGCTGAAATTGCAGACAAAACAATGCCCTTTTGATGACACGTAGAACCAGTCATACAGTTCGACCAACAGATACTGAACAGTTGTGTTAATGTAAAGCAGGTTGGTTGTTTAAAGAATATACGTGAAAACATAAATATTACAGCCCTATAAGATATGGAGTGTGTCAGAAATATGGCAATGGAAAATATGACGAAACAACAAGAAGTGTATTACATATATTATTATTATATGTCAATCCATAACACCTGACAAATATTGCATAGTCATTGCAAAACTCTGCAAAATGAACCCGATACAATCTTCAAAATTACAGAAACCACTTAACTTGCTAAAATGTATTACACTTGGATGATTATAATCGTTCAATTTGCATCTTTGCTGACGGGCCTTAAAATGTAGATTACCCGATACGAGATGCACAATCTTCAGCAGTTTCTTATTAGATATAGAATTATAATTTACTTGTGTCTAATATAATATATAACGTTATACACTGAAATTGAAACAAATTTCAAGTAATAGATTTCATCAATTCAACATAGGAATGCAATGCAGTATATTAACTTGTAAGATACTGATTTGAAAAATGTACCTTGGCTTGATCATGGCATTCAACAAACATGGAAAAACTTAACAGGACAAATGTTTTGTGTTTTACCTGATTTGAGTCATCTTTCAGTGTCTCATATTTTGTTATTTGTTTAAAAAGAAATTTTGATTTTGTCTTTTCTGTTGTCTTTTTAAAATGGTCTTGATAACTGGTTGTAATAAAATAAATATGAGATTTTAATTCTGAATTGTTTAACCAACCAATGGTTAAAATCTAAATTTTGATAAGCAGCGTTTGGCTAATCTAAAGTTCCTAATACACCCCTCATGTTAAACTCAAAATAGCAAAAGACCAGTGTTTGTTTTTGTCGCCAATCAACTATTTTATTGTCTGCATTCTCGAAGGCAAGTTATTTTCAATATTGTTTCAAAACATCACAGATTGCAAATGTGATGATGGTTGATCAAATTCCTATGATTAATGATATCGGCCAGATATCGTAAATGATAAAATCGTATATCGGTATAACAGTTCGCAACATGTGATGAGCAGTGTCTTTATCGAAATAAGATAACACAATCAGTATAAAATTAATTGATGATATTATTCAAGATTGAATTTCTTACAGCAAAGGATTTCTTGAAATAAACAGCTAATGTTCCTAAATTATTCTATCATGTGCTTGGAGTAATTCTATAAATTTAAACATACTTGGTCTAACATAAAACTAACGTTTTATATATGTATTTCGTATATCCTTATAATACAGACAATTTATAACCAACTGAAACTCATCTTCATTATCAGATGTATTACAGCATAGGCACAAACGTTCATTTCTTAGTTTTCTATTTCTCGAATTTCTCCGTGTATGCATATTTTGCGAGTGTACAGATATTCTAAATTTTATTACATGTGTCCTAAACAATATGTCAATATATCTAATTAGCACTCTATACAGATCTAACACACCATCTTACTCTTTATCGGCAAACCAACTTTGGATAAAATAATCAATTAAAGATTCGATATTTTTTATTCAGTAACTTGAACGATACAGTTGCTCATTACATGTAATAATCTTTCTAAATTTGCATGTCATGTGTGCGAAAATATTGAATTCATATCAACTAATTATCTATTTACAGATGAATTTGATGCAACCGTGGTCATTGGTCTGCTTCTAAGCATTCATTGCCGAACCAGTGTGCGTTTTAACAATGTCATAGTAAGAATATTTATAGCAAGGCTTAGAAACAGTCTTACAAAATAATGGATTGGCAAACTCATTTATAATTCGTGAAAAGTTTACAATACACTGATTTACAGATAGTTTATCATCTACATCTACATTATTTGTTATATCATTCATAACTGGTAATTAAGCTATTAATTGGGCTATAAAATCAACCCTATATCTAGAATTCCATTTAAGAAAAAAATCAGATACCGCCGAGCTTACACGTTCATCGTCCAATGATACATTACACATAAATCCACAGATATCAGGCACATGATCTAACCACTCACAAAAAGGTTCAATGTCACAATAAGTAAGAATCAATATTAATAATAAAAATGAAACGTAGCGTGAATATCAGAATAAAGTTATAAATATTAATTTGCAACGACATTAGTGCAGCCATTTGCAAAACCATAATTTCTCAATAATTCTTTGACACTCGAAACCTAAATGTTTAGCCCATTGTTACAATAATTAAGGATATCTGCATATACCTATTTAATATTATGGTAGCAGTTTTTTTGTGTGCAATTTATACCATTACTTAACTATACGAACATAACGAGAAATCTATAACGGATATCTTCCTCATTCGCCATAAACGCCAACAGTACTTGTATTATTTCTAACATTTCATTACATTTAGTTAAGCACATATTTTTCGGCAGATTTTTCTGTTCTTTTTTAAGTGCTGTATTTTATAGCACTGATACACGTGGGGGTTGAACCCCGGTCGGTCCAGACACCGACATACCAGTGGTAATGCTATCCCTGAATTCTAAGCGGTAGGACGAAAGCCGTTACTCCCAATTTTAAAGTCTGTGGTATGACCGGCCGGAAACGAACCCATGGCCTCCCGCACCTGACGCAGACGCTCTATCATTTGAGTGACCGTGCAGTTTGGTCCACGGCATTCGTATTCACTCTCTAATTTTAAGGTAGTATCTACGATCCTTTATAAAACAGAGAGGTTTGAAGCAGATTCAAAAGGTGTTTGAAACCAATTAGGTTGAACATGGCTTAGCGTGAAGGTTTCAAAGGTGTATGAAACCTTGGTTCTGGTGTTATTTAGTTTGGGTCTGAAAGGTGCTTGAAGTCATAGTTTTGAACGGTTTTAAATGTGTAGGTTTCAAAGGTGTCTGAAACCAATTGGTTTGAGCGTGGATTCAAATAGGTTTCACAGGTGTTTGAAACCGAAATAGGGTTAAACATAATTTAGAGTGTCACATGACATGTATGCGATAGACGCGGTTTACTACGCTCTGACAAATTTCAACGATCTGATCTAAAAAAAACGCATTTAAAAGTCAATAAAGTGGATAGTTTTGAATATAATATCGTGATTTGGAATAATACGTTGTGATTGGAAAAATAAGTACAAGGACAAGGATTGTGATAAAAGGAAAAAGCTATACAGTAGTTGTGATGAGACAAAGCCAAGTAAATTTTCAAAAGTGGACAAAGGAGGCCCGAATAGGGGGAGCAGTGACTGTAGAAATTTAAATGGAAAAGTCAAAGTAAGTGAGATTTTGAATAAGAATAACTCTGAACTGTTTGATGATACTTTAGTGTTTGATGAATCTGGGTCTGAGTCTGAGTTAGAATCTCAATCCACTTCTATGGATGATACAGAACTTGGGAAGAGGCGAAGATCGCATATACCAGCCACGCGTGCAAACAAATCAACTGTCGTCGTCGTCCTTGGAGTCTTAAACCTGCGTATCTCGTCGCTGGGAGACCAGAACAAGTCTCTTCTATCTGAAAATGCTGAGCTAAAATCCAGGATTGAAAAATTGAATGTTTATCTGGAGACCAAGAGCAGTATAACAGACGAAACTGTCTGCGAATTTCTGGCGTACCAGAGTCTCCAGCCTCAGCCAACACCGATGACAACATTATCCAGATGTGCACGGATTTGGGGGTATCTGTTGATGCAGACGACATCAACCGATCTCATCGTAAGGCAAGCCAGAGGCCCACATCCTAGAGCGATCATATTGAAATTTGCAACATATCGTGCGCGCCAAAAGTTTTACAAATGCAGATCGAAACTAAGGCAGGTCGGGTATAACAATGTGTACGTTAATGAAGACCTCACCAAAGTACGAAACGCTTTGCTCTACCGCTCTAGACAGCTTCTAAAGTCCAACGAAATTGGTGGTGAATGGACATTTGATGGCACAATACTGGTTAAAGACTTGAAAGACATCATCCACAGAATCCATTGCAGCCAATACCTGTCCAAATTCATATGATATAGCAATTAACATTATCCGTAATCCAGTTCCTGTCCAACGATACACATAACTATGTATATCAGTGCTTATTGACATTCCCTTTTAATCAACACTTCAGAACAATTTTGTCATAAAAATGTTAATTATCTATGTTTAAAACGATATGTTAAAGTTGTTTCATATAGTTATAGATGTACTTAATCCCAACAAACTATTTTATATCACTGTAACCGAAACTTATTGCATATTTGTATAAGTTTAAATCAATTTTTTTTGTGCAAAAATATTAAAAAGTGTAACTGTAATCTCTATTTGCACGATCTAACGGTAGATGGTATTTTATTTTTACCTTCGGTTATTATTGGGTTGCTTTCCACGACTGTGCACGTGGAAAATGGTGGAGATAGATTATTTTCATTCTTGTACTGATCAAGGAAATAAAAACTGCTTAACCTCATTTTAATACATTCATTCTCAAAGGTCGAGATCAGATGAAATTTTCCGCACAATAAAAGCCTGTATTGTGTATTTATCAGCGTGTAGTTACAATGTTACCTACAACACGTTGTTTTATACTTATATGTAGGTGGACGTGCGCTGGCGTTTGTGCGCGCGTACGCGAGGACTATGTGTGTGTATGTGTTTGTGTTTGCGCGCGCACGTGTGTGTACGCGGGCATGTGCGTATTTGTGTTTGCAGGTGTGAGTTTGTTAGTAGTTTAATACTTTTGGTAGGAGCTATATATTTGGCGGGATTGTATTTATTTATATAAAAATGTATGTTCATCATTGGTGCTACTGCGTTACAATAATTCTCGCCATATCATTCGTCCAATAGATTTTGCCTAAACTGTTGGAAAACTGTTATGGAATTTCCTTGTAATACGAAACTTACTCTACTAATTGCAATTATTTTTGATAATAAGTTAGCTATTTCTATTGACTGGGAGTGGCGTACTGATATAATTGTTCCATTATTAAGATATTTACTTCTTTTTCAACTAAGATAGTACACGTATGTTGGCTGATGTAGTACTAGTGATACTGCCTAGAAATTTAGTACACTTTTTATATATTATTATGATGTTATGTCATTTGCATGTGAAATGTTTTGTTTTTAATTCTTCTGTAATGCTCTTTTTTCATTAAGATATAAGCATTCCTTTTCTGAGAAACGATAATACTAGAGGTATATTATTTGCTTAAGAAAAAAAATAACTTTCTATATTTTTATCGCTTTTGAACATGTAAGTGTAAAGATTATCACTAATCAAGCAGATTTCATTTTCAATTAACACTGATGCTTGATTTTTTTTCTGTCAATGTTTGTCCTTACGATTATCATTTTTTATTCAAATTACATTTGCTTTGTTCCAATCTGTTATGAGGATGGGTTGAGGCTATTGTGTTATGTCTGTGTTGAGTCAAACGCTGATATTACTATGTTTTCCGTAAGGTACGACTGGCTTCTGGTGGAAACATTGTATTTGCTTTCAACATTGAAAGTTTCTTGAGTTATAGAAATGCCCGTTCCACCATTATGCCATCGTACCGTCCTAGAACAAAGTTTGGAATAACCTTGAACATTTTAATTTTGCTGTCAATTAACCATTCCATGACATTTATATATTCTCTTTACAGTTTCATATTACATACAGAACATCTTGCTGATAATATCAAGTTTCCCTATAATCGAGTAAAGCCAGGCCTATCTTACTACTCAAATCTGCAATTCACTAACATACTATGCCATGGTTTTTTTCTTGTAGTAATTTTTACTTTTCTACTACTGCTTTTTTGTCAGGAGATATCTATCCTAATCCTCGCCCAAATCATCATCAGTTTCTGTTCACTGCCATAACATCTTTTCTTCTTTATCTCCTTTTTTACAATACGTCATTCGCGTACTGTTGGTACATTCCACGCCATTCGGCTAAAGGAAAAGCTAACGATGGCAGGAATTCGATGTGATCAATCGCATATCGTAATTTCACTGATCGTCTCTACATGCTTACTGTCATAGGTTTCACTCCTACTTATTTGCGCAGGAGATATTCATCCTAATCCAGACCCTGTCTGTCCGAATACCGACGATATTGCAAACTCTACCTCCTCGTCTGAAAACCCATTAGAGATTCATTTCAAATATTCGCACAATTTGTCTTTGGTTCATTATAATGTTCAAAGTATTCTTCCAAAACTAGATAACTTATATGCCGAGCTAAAAGACTT
>JAULCC010032445.1:0-15347 GCA_032358795.1 Nuttallia obscurata | reverse complement strand
TGTAATGAGCTGGACGTCGCGATATGACTGAAATACTGTTAAAGCGACGTTAAATTCAAAACAAACAAACAAACAAACAAAACAAACAAGCAACAAAACAATATTTCTGCCTGTTTACCACTTTCTTGGTATACACAACAGCACGATAAATGGTTAAAACGCTGCTGCTAATCAATATGATTACACCATCAGCTACAATTGCAATGTGTAATCCGTATACAATATATGTGTTCATGAAGAGCGATTATACGTCCGAAATACTTCCTGAAATCTTTAGTCGATGTCAGTTTTATAGATATTTTCAAAAGGTGAAAAAGAAAACTCTTGAACATTTCTTTCAATGGTATGCCAATAATAAAATGCCAGCTAGTACGGTAAATGTTACGTGTCTGTGATTTCATTCCTAACTTAGACAAACTTAAGATTATTAATTGATAGACAGGATTGCCTGGACTGACATATAGATAACCTTAAGATAACTGACGACACTTTAAAAGAAGGGATGACATCTCCTGAAAATTCAAACACTCCCGTTTTCATTGACATTTTCTTTCAGTCAGATTGTTAAGAGGTTGTGAGCAAATATGGCGTTATATATGTTACCTCGGGTTCTTATTGGAATAACAGTGCTATTCCTAGCGGGTGAGTTTTCAGCAGGGTATATCTTATCATTAAACTCTCATGGTAGATTGATATTTTATAGTTATTTCTCCATTCTTATTAAATAATTCTTTTGTGATGTCTGTAGTTTAGTTGACGATACGCATGTATTAATTGTATGGACTTCATAAATAACTCTTTCTTTCATCATGGACCTTTTTCAGAGGCGAGAATTGGCATCACCTTATTATTAGATACTAATTGTGCACTTTTTTCTTGTTTTTGTGCATATATGTACTTTCAGTCAATAACAATTCGAGTCTATTATCTTTTAATTAATGTATTTTACAAGATACATGCACATAACATCAACTCACCAACAAATTGCTTTGTTATCACTTGATGGTTATATATTCGACAGATGTCTTTCCTTTTCTGGTTCATACACAATATATTTATATATTTGCGAGTGTACAGTGGCAGTAAGAACATTTAAATTAATCAATGGCATATTCACTCATGATTCCTTTCAAGCACAACATGTTTATATATTTATTTGTAAGTATATTTGTAGCAAACAAAAAATAAAATTACATCGCATTCTCTACAATCACACTACTTTTTTAAATTGCGAGTAAATGCGATTTTTCAAATTTAAATGAACATGTCAAATAATTTCTGAACAAAGTATCTGTCAGGTTAACAACATGCAGTTTTATTAAGATGTTTTTTGTTTTGCTTTGTCTTACATGGCAATAAAAATGATTTTATTTATGGATGCCAATATTTTGTGTGCCTTTGGATCTTAATGTATGATACGCGGATTCTCATTATTGGTATTATTCTTGAAATAACAATAGTTATCCGTTGCATGACCTATGCATGATCTCTGATTTCGTTTTTGTATTGATTGAATATTCATTACTGGCGTTTCTATTTGTTTCGAAATGTATTAGGAATTTCTTAAGTGTATTTCATATTTAAATCGGTACAAACAAAATATCAAACCGTTTGTTGATATTGCTCTGGGTATGTCAGAAGGTTATACATGAATATGGACCAATTTACTCATTCCGGAATTAAATTGATTGGTATCCAAAAACAGTAGTTCTTATCTTCACGGATGGCGTAATAATACTACTGAACCTGTCACATCAAATATAACAAAAGTGTTATTAACTGGTTAATGATAAATAAACAGCGATGCTGTGGTTACGTTCGTCAATTACCGAAAACCTCCAGTAGCTTAATAACTTTGATTGGCAGATGGTGTAATTAACATCACACTCAGTGCGTACTATGGTCAAATAAGTACATGCACCCTGGATTCTATGGCACCTTATCTATGTATGCATCTGAAGTCATATTAAACAAGATTTATGCTAAAGTAAAATATATAAATTGATATATCAATGATGCTTATGATGACGTTCTAGGACGTAGAAGCCTTTAAGGATCGCAGGCACTTTTGGGAATTTTAGTAAGCCCACTTGATTTTGTTTTTCTACTTTTATATCAGAGAGTAGTTGTCCTAACGGTTGGCTGACACACAGGGAAATGTGCTACCACTTCAGTCATGACACAGAGGACTGGCTAGGAGCCAAGGTACGTTTGTACGGTGTCATCTCACAGGGTAAATTTAGGTGTCAAACCCGATAAAATGACATTACGGATAATATGACATTTGACCCAATTTCCTTTGATTTGTCATAGATCCCGTTTATCTTATTATTATCAACTCAGATTGCTTCTTAATTTAAAGATGGTAAATACTTTTGCGGAAAAAATTGAAATATGTCTTTAAAAGCTTATATAAATGGTGGCTCATACCCTCTTAACCACACGGATGGTGGGTTCTCAAGCATAAATTGCCGTCTTAGAAAATGTCAGGTTTAAGCTCAACTATTAATAACAAACATGTAACACTAGACAGACTCGGAATAAGTAAAAGGTAAAGCTTGTTCACAAACTATATTTTCGGCTATTTTCGTTAACCCTCTCGAGACTTGTTTGCAAAACAATGTCGTTTGAACTATTCTACTGTTTTGAAAAATTGTTTGTTTATGCAAATAGCTGTTGTAGAGTCATTTGATTGATTTATAAGAAAAGTTTTACCCATGCATACATTGTTTTATAACAGTAGTAAATTTAAGTTATTCCAAAATTATGCCTATGGCGGTTATTTGTTAATAAGCTTTAATTATCGCTCTTAATAGAATAAGCCGAATTGGATATCAATTTAAATCCAATCATTAAAAATATCGCATTAAGGACTTGGGTTTATCAGAGGTCAAATACAAAATACGTCAAAGCTAGATAACCTACAATTTTATCGTGTCTATCTATCTGACCTCAAACATAATACAGGGAATAAAACGGCGATAATTCTTCCAAACTTTTGGTACATATTTCTTTTGTACTGCAGCAAACAAGTCTTTGTCAGATGAAGCCGTCGGTATAGTTAACGCTTTGTCAGTATACCCGAGTGTGTGCTGTGTCTGAAACAACATACAGATGTCTCTCCCCCACGTAGTCATGAGCTTGGCGTCATGATATGGCTGACATACTGCTTGAGCGACGTCATATTACCAAAAAAGATAGACAGCTAGTTAAATTTTATTATCATTTGTAAATTATACACACAATTCGTTACATACACAGTACAATTTCGTTCGTACAAAATGATATTCAACAATTTGGTTATCTGTATCATTCTAAAGTACATACAAGAACAAATATTCGTTGAATATTCTCAGCAAGTAAACAGTATTTCCTTTGATTTCATCAGTAAAAAGTATACAGAATGAACACATTGATCGAAAACCTAGAACATTACAATTTGTTTAAAACAAATTATTCAATAACTTGATTTCTTGAAATAGAAATAGTGAATAAAATTTCGTTTTTTCCTTCATTTGCTTTTGTAAAATTTTTAGCTAAATGAACAAGTACGGGGGGTGTTCAGAAAGTACGCGGAAAAATGCTCATACTTCCTCATTATTTACTCAATGTCCATAGAACTTCACAGAAACATACATCTAAATATTTAAAGTCAGGTCGCAACTTAAAGGCCATCGAGGCTGCGTGGAATTAAATGTGGCTTCTATAGTAACGTCACCATCGTCATTCCGGTAAAAATTAACGCATTGTGAACTCTAACATAGAGTCCCATTCGTAGAGTTTTTTTTTTAAATAGCTAAATAAACTTTATGAAATAAACCCGCAAACTTATGTCCTGACTTTAATGATGTCATGATGATGGTTGACGCAAGACATGTAAACAACGTCTGTCTTTTGTTCTTATGGTAATAAAATCACTGATCGGCTATCAATTTTTGTTTGAAAATTTTATTTTTAAAAGCCCAAACTATCGAACGTTACTGAACGCATTTGGAAAAAAGTCTATGAAGAAAATGCTTTTCAGAGGAAAGAGAAAACATCAGAGATAACATGCGCAGTGGTTGTCCAAACATCGTTACGTTATTGTACGTCGCCATCTTAACGGAGCTACTTTCAACAGCAGTGCAATTTCTATATATAACATACAACCGGATTCATTTCGTCAGTCTTTCTTATAAGCATTGCTTGAACGATGCAGGATTTAGCAGGGAGTAGATCTATGTTGAAAAGAAATGAGCGCTTTTACACGTAGCATTAACAGGTACGCTGGCGTTGACGTTATAGTATGGTTGGCCGGTGTTGGCTCGAAAGCGTTACCTTAGTAACAATAACGTTTTACACTAGTAATTTGCAGATAATTTGTATTTGGCAAAGATGGTACTTAATATTAATTATGGGCTTGATACTGACCCTCTAGAATAAAATGTAGGGTCAGTAAGATCTGTTTGGGTCAAGACGTTAGCCTAGTCCCCTTATATATCTTTCTAACCCCACATATTTCCATAGAGGGTCAGTATCAAATCCCAATAATTGATTTATTTCGCTGACCACTTGCAATGGTAAAATGATAACACTAGTAGATCTATAGGTAGTAAAATTCATTCATTTTTCTCTCAAATGATATCATAACAAATATGACGTCATTTGTTACGTCATTTCAAATCTTAACTGACCCGAAATGGAGTCTACTGGCCTGAGATGGCAATTTATAGAGTGATCATGTGATATCCTTTAAATAATGAAATTGCTAGAATTTTGTGTGAGGTGAAATAAATACTATTTAGTGCCAATCTTTGCTAAAATTGTATTTTAAATAAACATATACATTGTGAAGCACATTATTTGATCGTAGATACTTGCACCATCTTTATAAAAGCAGTCAACAACTCTTTGTTTAAAGCACACAATAAAAGGTATATTTTGTGGACTTCTCCAGATATATGAAAACCCATAATCATCTACCAGTACTTGAACTTTTCTAACCCAATTATAAGATTCCTTTTCATCCCCTTCGTTCAATAGTTAAATACATTTTTAAGTGTAATATTATCCGTAGTGGTTAATTTTAACCATTATTTAACAACTTGGACATAACTATTGACATAAAGACGGTTTACGACCGATTTCCCAATAAATAACATTTATTTATGAATTTTGTCTGACACCAAATATCATTTGATTATATTTTAAATGTGTTCTTTCCAAGTCTTTAGACTTTTTGATTCCCAATAGAGGACATGCATAATAAAAATGCATCAAATAAATGCATAGCCGTTTAGGGTTTTAATTCAAACCTATTGACATTATGAAATAGTAAATCCAAGCCGTAAGAGCTTTTCCTATAAACAATTAAAAAAAATCACACAAGTTTTAAATACTCATAATACGTTAGTATCGTGCCGACCAACGTTATACATTAAATTGAGGAAAAATAGATGCATGTTTTTATATCTAAAACTATATACCTAGCATGAGCTGTCGAGCACGTGAAATATTTACATTAATCAATTATCGGAAAACAACACAAACTTCGTTGTCAATGACAATGAGGTACTACTGTATAGGACTTTTTAATTAGAGATCATGGGTAAAAATGAAAACTATTAAATTGTAAAGCCATACATTTTGTATGATAATGTAAAACATATTAATACTTAAGTAAAAAATAAAATGACTGAGATGATTAAACCTGACAGTGTTAAATATATCTTGTCTACATTGTAATGGTGTCTCAGCAATACCTCGACAGGCTGCATTGGAAGACATGTAGTATATTATTTAGATAAGTTTTTTTGAGGACAGTAAAGTCGCCATGCAAGTAGAAAAAAGACTTTCAAATTTATTAACCGCTAATAAAATGTACATGTATGGATAACATTTAAAAAAATAGCACCATCATTTTTTTAATTGGATGTAAGAAGAATTAGAATGATTGACTTCATAACGTGGACTTATAGTTAAAGCTATCATGCACATGAGAGCCTTTTGACAGATTCATCTCACTATTTGTAGGAAATATTACATTCTTATTTTTATGGCGAAGCTCTTTACGCAAACACATTTCTTTCCTAAGAGAGGATTTTTGATATAATAAGATTAAACTATTTTAGATGTGTGGTCTTACGTGGTAGCAACAGGCGAGTTTTTTTGCAACATTCCAAGCCATACAAATTATCGTAGATAGACGAATCATGATTTTTAACAATGATACAAAATTGTTTTCTTATTTATTAAATACACATGCTTCTGCTTCAGGCAATGTGTAAACTCTTTGGTGGGCAGTTAGTGGAAATAGAAAATGCTACAGAAGGTGCTTATCTATCGAATCAGGTCAAACTTAGTAATGGTAAGTCGATTGAAATATATACATGCTCGTATTTTCACCGTAACTGCTTTGTACTGTTAGAGATATTCGTTATCTTTCTACAAATATCGGTATTACATTTATTTCTTAAATTTATTTCTTTAGATGTTAAAGATGGTTACAATTTAGTATTGTTGTTATTTCTTCACTATTTTCTTTTGCATAAATGACATTGCTGGCTAAGATAGTCGACGATTACAAAATCAACAGTTATTTGCACAACTAATGAATTCATTCAAAAAGAAACACAACCGTTTGTAAAAGGTCAACTGAAGTTATGTTAAACAAGCTCTAGGCTTATTTATGATCTTTAGTCACAGCCGACATTTATCTTTGCAGTCTTTTTCTTTTAAAGCACCACTCCAATAGCGTGCTTTGTTTTTATTTAGATATGCTTAGCTCAAATATCTTTTAAAATGACGCATGTGAGTTCCAGAATTTAGCTACTAAATATAACTTCGGTTATTCGTTCGGTTAGAAAATGTGAAACATATTTAATATTACAATGACTTGCCAATTTAAGAATCAATGTTCAGACAAAATAGTGATGTCGATATTATGCTATAAACGCTTCCTGTGTGAAAGACCGTTACCATGAAATCATAAATTTGTTTCAGCTAATTTCTGGATCGGTCTCGATGACGTATTGGAGGAAGGCACATGGACTTGGGTCAATAGCATGAGATTGTTATCTTCTACACAATACCACTCCTGGGCCCACGGACAACCAGACAATACCCATAAAGACCAGAACTGTGCATTTATCGAGACCAAATCTGGACATTGGTATGATGGTGCTTGTCATGTGGCACGCCGTTTCATATGTGAACGAGGTGGCATGTAAGTGGCTCTTACCAGAAATGTCGTCAAAAATGATAAAATAGGAATTATCCACGAGTAAACTAATGTCAAAATGGTAAAAGTTTTCATCCTATCATACGCTGATGATATTGTTTAAATTCAGAATCTTTTGATAGTTTGCAACAAGGTTTTAATATATCAACTGATTAATGTGACAAGAGGAAATTAAAAGTTGATGTTGAGAAAGCAAATTGTGATGTTCAAATATGGTGAATTATTACCGAGAACAATGTATGTTTATTATAATGACCAGACTGTAAACATTAGTCAGTCTTTTATTATTCACCTTAACACTCAGTTGTGTAATATGAGCTATTGTGATCGCTGTATGTCCGTCGACTATCCGTCTGTCCACATTTAACCTTGTTTGCACAGTTGAAGCGGCAGTTTTTATTCTATCTTCATTAAATATGGTCAGAACTTATGTCCTGATAGCATCTCGGTGGACTATGAATATTTGTCATCTGAGATTGAAATCTAGGTTACCAGGACAAATCATAGATACACATTGTGTTCATAACAGAGACCACAGTTTTCATCGGATCTTCATGATACTTGATGAGAATGAGTGTCTTGATAAGGTCCAGGTTGTAGGCGTATCTGTGATATATGTGGTAAAAATAAGGCCGCCAGGTCAAATCATAACAAAAACAAAAACTCTTGTGTACATAAATAAAGGCTGCAATCTTTATTGGATCTTCATAAAACTAAATCAGAATAACTGCCCTGATGAAATCTATGTCTATATTTGCAATTGGGTCATCTTAAATCAAACCTAGGTCACCGGCTCAAAACTGTGTTGTGTACACAAAACAGGCTGCTTTTTTTTTTTGTTTTTTTTGTTTTTTTTGTTTTTTTTAATTTTAACGTCGCTTTAACAGTATTTCAGTCATATCGCGACTTCAAGCTCATAACAGGTGAAAGAAGACCCCGCGGGACCTCTGTACACTATTTCAGACATAGAGTGCACGCGGGTAGAACCACCGACCTACCGCAAGCCAGCTGGAAGGCTTTCTCACTTGAAAAATCCGAGGTACCCAGACCGGAGTTCGAACCCACAGTGGTGAGGGGCTCAGATATTGCAAGTCACCGATTATAACCACTCGGCAACGGAGGCCCCGATACAGGTTGCAGTTCTCATTTGATCTATATCAACCATGATCGAATAATTGTGTTGAGTAAAAGTATGTGTACATAATAAAAGCTACAGCTATCTTTTTTAACTTTTTGAAACATGACCAGGATTATTGTTTTGATAAAGAAAACTAGGTTGGGGATGAATATGGGTCATCCATGGTCAAAAACTAGGCCACTATGCATAGAAAACTCGTGAGTACACAATACAGACTGAATCTTTAACTCCATCCTTATGAAACATAATCAGAATGTTTGGCTCGATGAATTCCAGGTTGGGTTTGTATAGGGATCATCTTGAATAAAACTTAGGTCACTTGGTCAAATTATAAAAACAAATCTGTAAACACAATAGAAGCTGTAGTTCTCCGTAGAACCCCATGCAACTAAGTCATAATGATTGCCTTGATCAAAGCTTGTTAATCTAAATTCTAATGCATATTTTTTGTAAGCGTTTTCATTGGATAATCGGTCTAAATTTGCGGCATATAAATCTACGATATACTGTCGGAAAGCCTAATCAATATTCAGAACGCCATAATGACGTCACAGAACCGTTTGAATGGAATTAGATTGCATTAGAATAGGTATAACCGCGGCAAATCTTCATCGACGGTGCGGTTATCCCCTAAAAGAACGGATAAACGTTATAACCAAACTGACGTTGTCTACGGAGAACGAATAAGTAATGGATTGTTGCAAACTGATATGTAAAATATTTGTTTAATATAAATAGGTCGAGAATATATGAAAAAAAATATCAATAACATGTAAAAAATATGAAACAGACCATTTAGGACAATACTTCCAAACACTGCCATAGGCAGCTTGGATATAATTTTTGTAAACAATTTCAATTCAAAAGTAATGCTGAGTCACACGGCGTCTTACCATGAGCCACAGTGTTTGACAACCCCAATATGTTTTTGAACAGAAATTTACGAAGCATCTACTTTGAAACAATGAGACAGACGACAATTTCAGCAAACGAAAATTATTTGGCGCCGAAAGGGTAAAATTACATGCTGTCTAGCAAAGGGTTTGCTTACGTTTTGCTAGCTGAAATTGTAGGAAACCAAATGTATTTGTGTTTTGTTAGACAACGGTTACAAGACAATTCCATTCAAAATTGAATAAGTAGATTCGAAATAATTAAAAGATGTTTTTTTTTGTTAAGAAAGTATTTAAATTTTGGATTAAACATTTACATTGAATGTTTTATCATCAGTAAAGAGCTATGCCAATTTCAATAATGTCCGTACATTATTTCACAATTTAACGTTGGAGCTGCATAAAACTCAATGTATGTCAACAAATTAGAGAAAGTTTATTGTTCGTGGTAAACTGTCTTTTTATTTAGAATATAATTTGGATATAAGACAGAAGGGAGCAATATTTAAAATTTAGAGATAAAAAAATAACTGATTTGTCTAGAAACGAAGAAAAGATAGAACAAGGTTGGTTTAGATTGTGTGTACAAACCTGTTTTGTACAGATCATTTCTTATTAGCATTAGCATTTCTCGGTTTGCTCAATAACAGTCAACTCATTATACAGGTATTGTATTGGCACTTTTGAAATGATTAATAGAATCATGTGTTTTGTACCATGTTATTTCATCTTTTCTTCAGATGTTAAATTCGTTTTGTATATTTCGTACACATAGATCTATTTAAATAAAGTCCAAATTATTTATGCATAGAATGAGTTATTTATGGCAAATACAATTTCCATATTCGTAAATGTAATTAAGGCTCTTTTGCAGATGCATATTAGCGTCCAATTTTAAGTATATAATCGAAAGAACAATCGGTGTCTTCCTGCCTCGATGATAAAATACTGTGAGCTGCAAATATATAATGCAAATTGTATTTGCCATAAATAACTCATTTTATGCATAGATAAATTGGACTTTATTTAGATAGATCTATGTGTGTGTCACTCTTAAACATATTTGTTTGACACATTGTATAGCTTGATCCTTTTCTTGTGTTTCAGTGACGCTGAAATTGTGGGCTAAAGGCAAGCGATCGGCTTTATCAGAAATGTAAATTGTTGACACTGGCTGTAATATGATTGAATAAAATCATGATTTACATACACTGCGTTTACCTATTAACCTTTCAACTTTATAATGATAGTGATGGGACATCGGTTCGAAATGATAATCGATCATCAGTTAGAATTAGCTGGTTGCTCCGATGCGGTTTTATCGATTATAATCGATTTATAAACTTTGTACTACTGCATTATTACAGTCACTGTAAAATACTTGTTGCTATGACCTTTTTCAAAAACAAGTAAAACCTTCTTCTACTAGCTAGGTCTGATTATACCTGAGAGAAAAAAAGCAGAATCAGGTGAGACAGCTCCTTTTTAGTATAATCTGAATTTACACTGTTTCCAATTGCCTTTACATCCTACATCATCAAGGCACTGGTTAGTACATATACTTATATAACTACACCTGTTTCAACCAATTGTCCAATACTTATATTTGCAACTGGCTTTTGTGATAAAGTGGTAATCTAAATTGCTGCCGCATGTGTTTTTTTTTTTAAAAAAAAGAATGCTCACCTCTGTAATAAACTACTGATGTTTTCCAGTTAATAGATATTTTTGAAACAACATTTTACTAAATAAAGACAAGTCTGTCACCAAAGAAGAAATAAATTAGATCCAACACAGGTCATTTGCCGGTTGTGTCGGAAAAAGGAAAAGAAAACTGTGAGGAAATCTTCATAAGATCGAATCGTAATGTTTAGCAAAATGAACACCTCGGGCATTTATTCTTTGGCAAATATTCCTGTGAATCAGTAGCAATCAATACCCTCTTGAAAAATATTTTTTTTTGTTTGTTTGTTTATTTTGAATTTAACGTCGCTTTAACAGTATTTCAGTCATATCGTGACGTCCAGCTCATTACAGGTGGAGGAAGACCCCCGAGGGACCCCTGTGCATTATTTCAGACACAGCGTGCACCCGGGTAGAATATAAAAAAAACTGTTGTCATACAATAAATTACGTACTTCAAACTAAACGTTCATTGAAAGTTACCCTATAAAGTAGACTGTTCATTCGCCTCGAGTCAAATCGTAACTAATTGCTGTCATGATACCAACACACGGTACAAAATTATCGTAGAAAATCTTTGTAAATTTTGAAGGATATTATAATAATTACACCTAAGCATTCAGATGTTGGTACGAAGTTCATGCCATAAACAAAACGTTTCGTATGAATTTAAAAAAGGCCCCCATGGTAAATTTACGAAGATGTCTCTCTATATGTAACTACAGTTCGTATGTATCATGGCGGCCGTCATGTTACATGGCAAATGACCATGAAAGTTAGTATGAAAGAAGATATGACAAATAAAAAATTTGGGCCGCATTGGCCTAACCGATAATCGATTATGAGAAAGAGACATCGATCATTGAAATCGGTAGACCTTTTCTCGCCGCTAATCGATTACATTCAATCATCGGCACATCACTTATAATAAGTGTGAACTATTGCGATTTATCACATAACCGGCAGATTTTGTCGTGCATATAATATGCAAACAACACAATCACTAAATATGTGTATTACTACGCCGAATGTATGGGGACCTAAATCTTGACGTGGGTCAACATATCAAGACTGACAGAAAAGGACAAGCCGTAATTATAGAAAAAAAAGTTTTCAGATCATTCGGCCCATTCTATTTGGTTAAACTGGACGATTAAAGAACACTATCTATTAATGTCATCATCATTGTATGACGTCATAATTGTAAAACATCATCATTGTATGACGTCATGAAAATTGTTGAATTTTGTTAGAAAAGTTTTTTCTTCAAGACATAGCTTACCGTCAAATAGAAATTTATTTGATATGTTTGCTGTTATTGATATGAATGTAAATAAGTTTTTGTGTTTTTGTGTATCTTATAAAACTATATTTTGAAAGTGTAAGATTCTGACCTAATTACCACTTTGACGTTTCATTTTCGTTATTGTTATGCTGAAAATGAAAGTAGCAAAATGATACATTTTATTAGACATTACCGTTTATGTGATTAATAGAATACCAAGTTCGTGTGTTTTCATTATTGATTTCATTGACGAGTCGGATAAAACTGTAGGTTGCTCGCCAGAGGCTTGCAACATATCATCCTACTCGTCCAATATTTATTTGATATTGCAAACACTGTCATTTAATATCCTCTATCTAATGTATGAAGGTTTGAAAGGGGTGTCTTAATTTTACCAAACAAAAAAATTGACGCGCGTTTATGATACATGACTGGTTTACTAATTGTCTGATTCCTTTACTATATAGTAAATCATCGAACACAATTTTGTTATGCACACTTTAATGAAAATTCAAATACCTTAACCTTGTTTATTCTGCAAATCGTTGACACACTACTGACATAACATTCATACAATGCGTTTACCTATCTACCTTTAATTTTTTTAAATAAGTGAAAAGTATTGCAATTTAATGTTTGAATGTTTACAGGGGTGTTCTTCATTTTACTCTGCCATTATAACAAAATCTTTGACACGGTTTTATAATATATGGTAATATAGTAATATTCTGAGAATGTTTCCTTAAAGAGTAAAACTTTTTACACAATTTTATTGTGCTCCCAATTTAAAGCATGACGCATGCTTTAATCGAGACTCTACAATTACAAAAACAAAAAACAAAAAACACAAAAGAAAAACACAAGTAGCATAAGTTACAATGAGTAATGTTATAAAGACAATGATCTCACATAACTAGTAAAGCCTCGAAAAAACGTGCTTAACAAAAATAAGCAAAAAAAAACAAACTGTATATACAAGTCGCCTACGAACACAAACCATCTTGAACAAGAAGGAAACAGTATGCACTACTTTAGGCTATGTAATAATCATATTGTTGCTCAAAATACTGAACTCAGACATCACATGCTAAAGCAAATTTCAAACATACACAGATATAGAGGATATCTGATGAGATTTCACTCTATATAAGATTTTATTAGACGAGTCCAGGAATCTTTATTAAGCGAGCCTCTGGCGAGCTTAATAAAGGTTCCAGGACGAGTCTAACAAAATTTTTTATAAAGTGAAAACGAATCTGATATTCTTTTTATCACATAACACAATAATAAAGAGAGATAAAAGCTGGACATTCCATTTAGCTTCTTTTAATGTATGACTTTTACCAAATAACGACGCTATGGTAAATCTTTGATAATCATGAGCCAAAATAGTAGATCCACATTATGGTGGAAAAGTCTAGCAAACCCCTCTCTAGAATTCGAAACTGCATAAAACTTGAAATTTTAACGAATAAGAATAATTAACTTTAACTTCAAGGCAACAGTTACTATTATCCTGTAAACTATTCTCTGGATGAATATATATAGGTCAGGTAAATGGGTTCTTATATGTACCGTGAAAATATAAATGGTTATATTACACCGGATTTAACAAATTGAATTAAAACGCGACGTGTGATGTTAACCTAAACCAGCCTAATAATTCTTGCTCAGTTGTACAGCCTCCTCTTTCAATGTAGGAGTTTGTCAGTTCGATCCTCGACCAAGACAATCCAAAGACGTCAAAAGTGCCAGTAATGGCATGCCATCCTTGACGCACAAGATTTAAGCATTACGACAGGTTCGTCGGTGTCAGGCTATGTTTCATTCTCCTGTTTACCGGTACTACACATTGGGCACGTAAACAACATTGATCAAAGAAAATGTCACACAAGATATTTCGACACTTCAATCCCAGTAGCGGTAAATGACCGAGTGAGTGCGAGTCAATGACATTTTATAATCTGAAAAAAGTGCATCTCCTCTATATTCGCTATGCCAAAAAGATCCGAGAAAGATAACCTATTTAATAATAGCCAGCCTAACAAATCGTAGCCTACATGATATTGAAAGTGCTAAAAATTGAAAGTTAGCGGTGTCCTATAGTAACTCTCACTCATTCCTTTACTGACGACGACCAAAAGTATACATGTGACTTCCAACCTGGCCATAATCACACATATGGGACATTTTACTGCCGTCCTTGATATGACCATTCCCGATTAAAATTGTGAATAACATTTATTTACTCACGACAACGATACTATGATGTTCAGGAAGCTTTCCGATTTACCAGTTGCCAGTCGAATATGTCCTGATAAAATCGTTCTTAAGGTATTAGATGCCTAATAGCTACTTCCTGTTTTGTTTTCATTTGGATAACTTGGGGGTTCGGGGTTTTTCCTTGGTATATTGTCCGAAAAGTTGCGGAAACTAAATAGAAAAATTTGATAATTTTGTTTGTTTATGATAGATATTCAGAATTAAAACAATGCCACCTCGAAAAAGATTTTCTACTCAACACATTTTAAATGGACTCTGAATCCGGAAGATAGTAATGTTATAGATATTCCTCCCTCAACACGTCTTTTGATGTCTGCATTTGATAGAATTGTCTTGAAATGATTCTAACAAATGAACAAATGGTGAACATAGTACTTAGTTTTGCTTTTCTGCTTATTTCAGCTATGGTAGACATTCTCATGAGAAAATCAACATAGTGTGCTTTTGACCAGCATGGATTAAGATCAGCGTGCGCATCCAAGCAGTCTTATCAGTCTCTATGCTGGCCGCATCCAGTCTGAATATACCTTAGTTTAGGTAAAAGTTTCTCATGGAGCGACTCATATGTGTCTACTTAAGTGGTTTATTCACTTATTTCAGCAATATTGAAAGTATGAAAGCAATTCATGGAAGGATATAAAAGTCACAGAATTGAAAACAAAATAAAAACAACTTTGGCTATTGTCTAAATAGTCAGTCTGACGGGCTGGGCTGCCCATCCACCATTAACAACACATTCAGTAATATTTAAAGACACTTTTGTGATTGAATTTTATGATAGCATTCTGATAAGAGGCTTTTGAATTTGGTGTTTGTAAAGATGGCAGTCACTTGTGTTCACATTTG
>JAULCC010032334.1:0-15349 GCA_032358795.1 Nuttallia obscurata | reverse complement strand
ACTGTTGAATATGCTGAGGTGAATTTGTTTAAATTAGAAAATGCACCAGAGCTTTGAACGTGGCCTTAATTGAAGCTTTTTATCAAGACTAATCTACATCAGACGAAATGAGCCGTAGCAGGCCTAACTATAATGACAGATTCTACTAACTTAAGATAATAAAATTTGAATATATTAGATTGATAAAAAGCTATGATGTTCATTTGAAAACTTTTTTTTAAGATTGATCACTAAGGGGATGTATCACATTGACTGTTTGTGAAATGGTGAATGATATGTCTATATTTGAATAATTTGATTTCAAAATATGACAGATCGAAATGGATAGAAATTGTTCAGCAAATTTTGACCTTTTTTTCCTCCTCCTTTTGCTTAAGTTGATGAGTTACTAATGTTTAAAAAAAATGTTTTTGAGAGATCAATCAAAATGTTTGAACTGCACCAGAATAACAAATACATATTTTGCAGTCTGTTTTATATGAAAAGGTCAGATATCTGTTTTGTTTTCACCATGATATGTTATAGGAATTATGTCTCCCCATATAGGGGGGAGACATATTGATTTTGTGCTTTCTATCCGTCCGTCCGCCATAAACTGTAATGTGCTTTATCCGTATACTGTAATGTGCTTTATACGTATACTGTAATGTGCTTTATCCGTATACTGTAATGTGCTTTATCGGTATACTGTAATGTGCTTTATCCGTATACTGTAATGTGCTTTATCTGTATACTGTAATGTGCTTTATCCGTAAACTGTAATGTGCTTTATTACTGCCTTTGATGTTTGGAAATGGATGTTTTATCTGCAGTTAATCATGATCAGTTGTTACATAATGCATTAAATAATATAAACTGTTTTCATTGGTGTTTTTTTAACAATTTCAAAGTCATCTGTAAAATATGAATTCACCTAAACTGTTGTAATTATGAAGAAATTATAAATATTTTGAAATGTTTTACTTAGGGAGAACTAAAACTCTTTGAAATGCCATTAGGAAGAAACTAATTTAGTATATGCCATTGGTAAAACAAAGATGAGGTTATGTTGAGAGTTGCCTCCCTGTGGTTTTTATAGAAGATTGTCTTTCTTGTATTTGCTGCATGGACCAATATTTATATATTAAGCCTCTGAGTATTTGCAACAAGTTAGCTGGGAAATGATCCATGTGAATATGGTCTGCATTGTTTTACCTTTATAATATATGTGTTAGTCATATAAATGTCACCTCAAAACAATAAGTAAATTGAGCCATAGGACAGAGTTAAAACGTTCACAGCATCAACTGAACATTTGAAAGCTCTTTAAGCAAACAAATGTAAATAAAAAAAAATATCATTAGAAAATTTGCACGACTTTATTACTTTCTCTCAATTTTCAAACATTCAAACTATGACAGATAGGTTTATGATTAATCGCTTTGATGTAAACTAAAGATTTGTCCATTAAAGAAAGACACATGGACATGTTTAGTCGATGAACCTCAGTACAAGTTATTGATAATTAATGCAATCATTTACTTTTGATATATACTGAATTTTATGTTATCAGGTAGCCGATATATAATTGATTGTTTTGCTCTTAGAGTTCGAAACAATCGAGGATCTTAGCTGTCTATCAATTGAATATATTATCATTTTGTTGGATACAGTTTAGGCTATGAATGTCAACAAACTGTCAAGGTATGAGTGTCACGAGGTAGGAGAAAAAAATAGTTTGAGAGTTGAACAATAAATTGATGTTGTGTCCATGCGTCTACTTAGAAACACGTAGAAATGGGGATTGTTTCAGTGATTACCATATTGAATCATTAAAAAAATTTGAAGTTGTAAACAATATTTCAGAACTGAATCATGAAAACTTAATCAATAAACAACTATACAATGTCAAAACAATATGTGATTAATTGATACCGCAGACCTTGAATTACGTGATTTAAACCTCTTGTTAATTTCTTGGAAAAAGATTTTATGAATTAAAATTTTGCTGCGAATTACAATCGGGTTCATTGAATGAAAACTTTGTTTCATAATTGCATTAGATTTTTTTTGTTGAAAAAAAAGTTGAAAACTTTAGCTAAAAAACACATTTTTTCCACTAGTTTTTTTTCTTGCCAACCTGTAAAAGTTTGATTTTTTAGCCCAGACATCAAAAACACTCAGGGGTCCAGTTTGTCACCTTGTCACACTCCATCAGAAGAAAGTAAAATTTGGTTCAGTAATTCTTATGCAGAGAGAGAACATATATAATTGAAACAGGTGAAAATTATGTTATCAAAAGAGAAGAAGCACTTTCATCACATTTGATTTAGAAGAATGTTTATTTTTTTACTTTTCGTGTATCAAAAAATAACAAAAATACAAGCATATTGTTAATTGTGGGGTCTCTATATATATTGGACTGGAAGAGGTCTGCAGGACGATGTATGACAGGCAGCATGACATATCTGCCGTCAAATCCAGTGACATTTTGAGATGTTCATTTCAAATTTTAATGCTGCTGAACTATATTTTCTGCAGACATTATTAATAAATTGTCCGTTAACTTCCCCTGTTTAGAACAATCGGTGAATTAAGAGTTACATAATTAATGTCAGAATTTAAAAGTTTGTTGCTTACATATGGACCAGGTTTTCATAATAAATTATCAACTTTACACACAGCCCAGTGATAGAATTTTAATAGTATGACATAATCATTAATTGTGTAAGTTAGTGAAATATTTTAAGATTTGGACATGAAATTTGTCAGGCAAAACACATAATTTGTATAAAATGTCATTACCAAACAAATTCATGTGATTTTTATGTAAAGATATATTCATTTTGCTATGGTTGGTTTCTACCTGAAAAGACAATGTGTCCGAATGTCAAAAAATTCGTCAAATGCCTGTTGTTTTATTCTGAGACATATTCCATTTATAACTTCTTTTTGCCCCCTGCAAATTGAGTTATGTATACTATTAGGATAAAATATTACAGAATTTTGTAGATTTGATGCAACCGTCTCACTTTGATTCACCTGTGTCATTTGAGAAGATTTTTTCCCCTTTCAAAATGTCATGAAAAATGTTATAATTAGATGAAGGGAAAGTGTTTTGTAAGTATATTAATTGGATATCAGCAGAGATCATTTTTGCATGGAAGCTCTTGTCATGTGGTGATATATCGTGACTGGTCGACGATCTTGTCCAAAACTCGTTCATTTCAGTTACATTATAAAACATTTTTGTTTGTGAAATTTTAGATCATTGAAAAGAATTTGTGTGAGAAGAGTTATTTAATTTATTGTTGATCCTGAATATTTATATGGTAAAAAGTATGGTATACTCTATAATTATTTTGCCTCTCTAATCAGCAACCAATATTGAATGTTTCTAAAGGATATATAGTGTTACAGAGAGCTCACACTATGATGTAATACATGTGTAAAAAATGAAAATAAATATGATATAATTTTAAAGTTATCAAATGTTTACTTGCAATAAGATTACAGTATAATTAATGCAATTGTGTAAGATTTTCAGGGGTTTTGTGAAATAGTAATAAGTTTCATCCATAGAATGATACATATCCGTTTTGTGATTCTAAAGTGTAAAACTGTAATGTCTTTTTTTTTTTTAGGGAAAAAATGGAAAAAGCATAAAACTCGGAAAGCTAAAATTTTTTTGAAGATGGCTCTTTTTGTATATTTATAGATTAAGAAAGAAATTCATATTACATAGGTCTAAATTTGGGAGTAAAATTTAATTTGATTAAAGTTTTGTCAGTGGTATATGGCATTAACCCCTAGCCTGCTAAGTGTCACAGTGTTAGAATATGCAAACAGCTTGGATCCAGATAATCACCCCATCGTCACATGTTATCACAGATTAAGTAATTCATTAAATACTAGACCACTGCACTCATATGTTATGTAGCTGCTATCTGAGCTCAGGAGGGGCTTTAATTGTTTGAATACATTATCATTATCATCAACTCGATGAAAAATCTGGATCCATGCTCCTTGACAGTTGGCCAGTTCTTTCTCCAAATATTGGGTGAATCTGATAATTTTCAAAATCCAGGCAGCCGACAGTTTAGGCAGACGACAATTTTTGTCAGCAGGCTAAGAGTTAATAAAAGTTCTGTCAGTGAAATATGGCACAGAAAACTTGGTCACCATGTATTTATCGCCATGTACTTATACCTATGAATATGAAAGATACATCACTCTGCCTTCCTTGGAGGTCTCCGTTACAAAAATTAAGTACAGGTGTCCTGTTTGTTTGTCTCACTCAGACAACAGACATTTCTCTGTGTCTGCTCCATTATAGGATAAGATAAAGCCAGAGGTCCCCCTTTATTATGCCTAAAATTGGTTTATTGAAAGTGAACAGTTTAATGAATTAATAATCTAATATTGAGGTACCAAAAAAATGGTGTGCAGTGAAATTTTTTGTATTAGACAGAATAAGTTAATTGATAATGAATAGAGTGAAATTAGTTGCTTTAGTAATAATCCAGTTTTGTAGGAGATGTGGAAGACAGTTTTAAGTGAAAGAAAATGTAGATCTATATGGCACAGAATATTTAATTGCTAATAAATAGAATGAAATGTGTTGTCTTAGTAATAATTTCACGCTGGGGAAGAAAGAAGAAAACTTGTAATGAAGAAGTTTGTATAAATGACAAAGGATATGTTAATTGATAATTAAATTGATTAAAATTTGTTGTTTAACTTATGATTTAGTTTTGGAGAAGTTGCAGGAAAAAAAGCTTTCTCAAAAGATTTTTGTTTGTAACTGTTAGGGGGACATGTGTAAATAAAACTTTAAAATAAGGGATAATAGAGCAAAAACTCTAAATCAGCTTGCTGGAATATCTTTAATAGCTTATGTATGAACACAATGAATTTTGCCTTCTCAGTAGTTTTTATTTGAGGAAATGGGAGAAGGAGAAAAAAGTAATAATTCTGTGTATAGTCAGTACTCAGTCACAAAAGTGGAAAGATAGAAGAGAAACAGCTTTGGTGTGAAAAGGTTTACGGAATAATTAACATGGAGAAGGTGTAGAAGTAGCTCAAACAGCCATCATAAGTCATAACAATGGAAAGATTACATACTCATTTTTCGCTCATTACCATGTTTGTACCATGGTAATTTTTAATGTGTTAGGTAACGAATGAAATGTGGGTTATTTTAGGGCAGGAGGGTTATTAACAGTCAAATAAAAAACGAAACAAGACATATTTATGACATTTGTGGTGCTATGCATGTACAGATGTCTCAAAGACATTGTTCAACTGAAAAATGAAAAAAATAAAAATATATGCCACTCAAAAAAGAACACACTTGTACTTGTGGTGATAGCTTTTCTTTTTCTTTTTGCTAATTGTAATTTTTTCAGTGTGTTTGATAAAAGTTGTTAAAAGTAGTCAGAGTAGCAGAAAGATGGCAAATAGGAGTTGTGATAAATGTGATGACAAGAGAAAAGCTTTAGTAGGATTTATTTCATGCTTTAAATTTATGAAGAAGAAAATCTCAATAAAATGTTGCCCTGATTTATGGAGATATGGGAGCAAGCATATAAATGTCCTGTTGTTGCTCTTTGTAATTTTATTTTCTTGGCATATTTAGAAAGGAAAAATAGGGGGTCTTTTTAAGCCAGCTTAAATATGGTAGCTGTAAGTTTGGTATCTATTTTTAAATATTGTTACTAAATTTAGCCTCCTTTTTCTATTTTTAGCCCTTGAAAATGTACAGTCGGAGCTGTTTGAGGTGAAGGCCAAGTATGATGAGGCTACATCAGCCAAGTAAGTTATATTTCTTGTTGTCATAGAAACTTGAATATCTGTCACTGAATTTACAGAAAAGCTTCAAGCTGGGCATATTGTGTGTCTGTTAAATATGTATGAGGAAGTGTTTGCTAAACATAGAAATGGTCTTATAGACTATGATCAAAATTCAGAAAAAAAAATTCTTAGAGAATCAAGACTAGTGACTAGTATTAAATTTTGAAGTATATCTGACAGCTATGTAATATAAATAAGTCTAGATATTGATCTCCACAGCTGTGACACTGTAAAAAGACACTACACTACATTTTGAAATATGTCTGTGTGATTTTATTTGTTGAGAAACAAAGTTCAAAATAATCCTGTTACTTAGCAATTTTGCTCCCTGGAATCAGTATTTATAGAATGGTCATCACATATATAAAAGAGTATTTATGCACAGGGAAGACAATGAAACTATACCGGCAACAAATAAAATCAATAGCAAATTTCTGTCCTATACATTGCTTATGGATCACTATCGAACATAAATTGACATTTTGTCAGTGTACAATGACTCCTTTGTGGATTTTCATCCGTATAATATGGCGTCTACTTGAGGAGATCATCGCTGTTGGTTGGTCGATCAATACACTTCGGGAATAGCAAATGTTCAAATTGATTTGATAGCCATATTGAATGGTGGCTGATCAATAATTTTGGGACAGCCCTCGCTTGATTTTGGAGAGGGAAAGAGAGTAGAGTGGTGTAAAATTGATTGCGTGATGGCTGTCCATATTGATTTCAAGGAATCAATAATTTTGTGATGGCTTCTGATTATGTGGGGTTAGTTGCAAGAGACATGTAAGGCGCCATTGATTTCCAGTATTGAACTGGGGCAAAGATCAATAAATTGGGAGAGGGTTTTGCTCTTGCAGATGTCGAGGGCACAATTGCTGCCTTTGATATAACACAAAGTCTACAAATAATAGTTATTGATTGGAAGGGTTCTATTGATACAGCACTGTGACAGATTATAGGGCTTCGATATTTAAGTGGTATTGCATAAAAAAAATTTTTGAGTCATATTGCACAGAAAAAGAAAATTTAGAAACATACTGCACTTGATGAATTATTAGCCATATTGCACAAGAAATGTTTGAGCTGTCAATTATATTAGAGATGTTTGAGTCATATTGCAGCAATAAAATTAGAATTGTTCTGCACTTGATGGTTTATTAGCTATATTGCAGTTATATCAAAATAGTTTTGTCCATTTTGTCCAGAATCTTTTTTTCTCAAGATTCAGTCAAAGTGTATAAGAAAAATCAGAACAACTTATCAAGTTATGACAAAATATACCCTTAGGTATAAAACTGGCATGTAAAGGTCAGTTATTATGTCTTCCAATAACTCACAGTCCTCTTCTACAATGTTGTCTGCAATGTTTTGGAAATACTTTACTTTCATCCAGATGTTGTTGTTATAAAACCTGTGTATCAAAAACAACAACAACAAATGTCTTCAAAAGCTGTCTATGGTGTTTGACGGGTAAACAAATTTTGGAATGAATTAATAGAAACGATGTACTTGTATATAAAATCTAGGATTAATTGGCCTCCTTCCTACTTTTGAATTATGTTTTTTAATTGCAGATGGAAGAAGTAGCAAACATTCATCAACATTTTGAGAAAATAATAACTTTGTTATAAATTAGCTGTTAAATAATTGTTTTGAAGTCATACATTATACAAAGAATAAAAAATTCAGCTTGCATAAACTTGACAAAAAATTATTGTATCATACAGTTTAAAGACAAAATATTTAAAATTAATGACTGCTCCCTGGCTGGGCCTAAAAGCAGGTATCATATGATAATTTACCTAATGTTTATGCAGCTTAGGCCAACCTGCTATCTCACAATTTTCAAATTTGATGAATATCTATGGGATTATGAACACTGACATCCTTATGTGTTTACAACAATACTATTCTTGTAATAAAAGAGGAAGATGGTAATGCCATAAATTGAAAAATTCAAATAATTTCATTACTTAATTAATATCAGTTGAATATTTAATATTCATATCTAAATCAATGACTTTTAAAGACTTAA
Organism: Nuttallia obscurata; assembly: GCA_032358795.1. NCBI lineage: Eukaryota > Metazoa > Mollusca > Bivalvia > Cardiida > Psammobiidae > Nuttallia > Nuttallia obscurata. The sequence continues at coordinate 7,479 of JAULCC010032334.1, read as the reverse complement.
CTGTGTGGAAAAATAATTTATTCAAAATAGTTAATGTACTGAATTACATATTAACAAATTACCCGTTTACATTGAAAAAATAACAAATTGAAAAATTATATATTGACCAATTTCTGATTTAAGTATGCAGTTGTCAACCAGATAACATAATTGATAGTTTTTTTTAAAATCTACCTATAAAGTTCCAAGTAGTTGGAGATTGGTTTTAGCTTTCATACTGTTTCTGTTTTTTACAACCTTATGACGACTTGTTAAGTTCCCTATATTGATAGTTTATGGTGACATTTATGATTGGTCACTGCTAATTGGTCTCAAAACCTGTCAATAATGCGTCCCCGTCTATTGGCTGTCCATCAATCACTCGTCTGGTTAGACAGATCTTCTGTTTAGTGGCGAGTTTATTGTAGAAGTATGGGCCAACTTTATTGGACAGCTGTCACACAGACACAGTATCTGCGAGGGAATGGACGTCACAGCCGCATGCTGATGGCACAGGCATGGAGAGGATGCACAATTTTTGTCAATCTCAGATATCAAAACTTTCAGAGAGAATAAAATGATTGATAGAAATCTTGCATTGTGCAAGTTCATTTGAAAAAAAAAATTCCAGTTGAAATTTCTTGATTTTGGCATTGAATTTTTCCTTAAATTTTTACTAGCAGAGTAGAACCAGATCAGGTGGGATATTAATTCCATGCCTGTTTTGTTTGCTATCGCACTGTTATTTTTGCCAGATAATTGTTTCTCACAATGATATATGTACATTTTCAAATTCAAAGATAACCGATCATTCTTAAACTGATTGGATTAGGAACAGTTTTGTGCATCGAATAACTGCTTGATAAAACCTCATTTCCTTTGACACATTTGCATTGTACTTTTTGTACATGGTGATGAGCCCATGTGCTTAACCCTTTCAGTGCTGGATTCAAATGGCGATCATCTTTGCAAACAATTTGGATCCATATCAGCCGCCGCAAAACGCGGCGTCTGATCTGAGATCCAAATTGTTTGCCACTCAGATGATAACTTTTGAAAAATTACACAGAAAAGTCAAAATTTTAAAGTTTTGCCAGACAACGACTTTTTCAGCAGACGACAATTCAGCTCTGAAAGGGTTAAGTCAAAAAATAAAGTTCATTTGTGTTATGTTGTTATATACAAGTACCAGTGCACTTTGATTCTTATTATTAACAAGAAAAGGTTAAAGATAGAAGAGTAAAAATGTCGTCTCACTTTGAACGTAATAATGTCAATATGAAAACAAAACCGTGGGACTCAGATTTTATGATGGTTCTGTGGGCAGTATGCCTCTACTAACCTCACAAAACAATAGCCTTTTGTGTGAGAAGATATTTCCATATTGACAGTAATAGCCATCAAATTGAGCAGATATCAATAAAAATATTCATAAACAGGGTCACGGCAGTAATATGGGATCTGTCATACACTTATTAATTAATACCATATTGATAGTTTCTGTTACCTGGTGACCATCAGCATGGCTACAGGTATCCGTTGTCATGACAACCGCTGAGGGTCGATCAGGTAAAATATATTAATAATAATAAAAATCAATTTGATCAGCTGTCTTTACTAGTGGTTGTGGTCAGGCCTTTAGTGTCATTTCCTTGTTTGCAAGTGATTCTTGAAATAATATCGAGGACAATGTTTACATGTGTAATTGGTTTGTTGGAAAAAGCAACAAACTCTTACTGTTTAAAGTAATTACAAGAATGAAATCTTGCCTCTGGTTTGGAGAACATGTTTTACAAGTGTTTTACATTTTCCAGGAACTTAGTAGATCTACTTGTACACAAATTGATTTAATTGAGTTCTCTCAAGATTACATACAAAGCTGCAAGCTTCGGCACTTTCAACAACTAATGAATCAATCCATTTAGGTTGTTATGAAACCAGTCCATATAGAATGTTATTTTAACACCTGTCCATTTGGGTCATTTTGAAACAGTATAATTATCCTGTGTGTGTGTTGTTGTTTTTTAAACCAGTCCATCCATCTGAGAATTTTAAGAACCAGGCTTTGCTGGACTTTTGGAAGCCAGTCTTTCTAGAATTTCAGAAAATTATTTTGTCTGTGTCTTAATAAACCAGTTGAAGGATTTTCAGAAATTAATCCATTCCAAAATTGGAATTTCACTCTATATTCAAGTTTTTTATGATCTGATTGGGTTTTCACCACGTTTTACCAAACCTCATTCCACTAGGCTATATCAACACATGATTTACATGAACACTTTTTAACAGAGTAACTGACCCTTATTATATTTATGCAAAATTTCAGATACAGCTATTTTTATAAAAGCTTTAAAAAAATGTGCGTTAAATTTGTTACTTATACAATATTGTAAGCTTAAAATATGTATTAACCCTTAGCCTGCTGAAAAATGTTGTCTGCTTAAACTGTTCTCTGCCTAGATTCTAAAATTCATCAGAATCGCCCAATATTTTGAGAAACAATAGGTCAAGTGTCAAACAGCTTGATCCAGATTAGACACCGAGTTACTCGCATCTAATCTGGATCCTAGCTGTTTGCATATTCTATCACGGTTGCCCTCTGCAGGCTAAAGGTTAAATAGAAATTTGCCAACAAATTTTTGATGATGTGTTTCAAATAGGGTTTCAGTAAAAACAGGCAAAAAATGTGTTAGTGCTTTTATTGATACAGTTATAAAATCAACAACAAAATACATGATTTCTTAAAACAGTAAATTTCAACACTCAAATACTGAATATTCTCAGACATGTGACAGAAACACATACTAAAGGCTTTAAATGTATCTCAAGTGTCTACAGATTAATGAGTGTCAAGAAATGATAATTTGGATGACATTTGATTTAATGGTGCCTGTCCTCAAAGGGCTGTATAGATTGTTCTGATAGACACTTGTCCTCTGAATGTCTGTAAAAATTTAACGCCTTACTGAACATATATAACATGGTGTTCGTGAAAAATTCCTTACTTGGAACAGACACAAATCATGTTATCTGGGCAAAACATGGTGTAAAAATTGCGTACAATAACTATTATTATCCTTTACGGCTTATTACACTGCTTGAACAAAAATTTCCGATGTTCAAATAATTATCGCAACATTACTGCAGCATTGAACTCAGGGATCGGATGGCTTGGCCAATGTTGTTAACATTTCCTGCCAAGAACACCACTGGTAGTAACAACGAGAATTTATCGGTGTTTTACGACAGGACATAATATCTAGCTGTTTGTCACATGGAGGTTGCGAGCTTAGACGAGTTGTCGTCAGATGAAATGATTTCTGATGTAAAACTAGGCATGTGCCTGATCATATTAAACTTCGGTAAACTGATCTAAGGGTTGATAGTATGGTAAAAGGTGTTTTGGGCGATAGGGATGGACAGTGGTTTCAGTCGAGTGATTGTCTGCATTCAGAATGGAGTGTCCGAGATGTTTTGATTGACTGCCTGTCAAATAATGCAGCAGTGCAGTGTGAGCATTAGTTTGCCAAAGGAATTGCATGTAATAGAAACTTCTCTCATGGAAAAAAAATAAGTTAATTAAACAACACTATTTTTCACAAATGAAAAAAATAGGCTTACTGGCAAATTAATAATTTTCTTGAATTAATGATAAAAGATATATATTATTTGATTAATAACAAGTTGAGAACTCAAAATCACTGGAATTGGATCATTTGAAAGCTAAAATAAACAAAAGAGTTGATTGTTTAAAAGTTGTCAAACAAGGACACACTTAGTGAAATATACTTTTGGTTTCTTTGCATTTTCTTCTCTGAGGAGTATAATTAAATAAATATTAAAGTATGGTGAACATCTGTCATGACTTTAAAGAAGTACACATGTATTAAAACATTTATATACTACTGTACAATTGTTTTAATGATGGAAAGAAGAAAATGAACACTGTAGTAACTATTCTTATCTTTGCTATATTTCTGAATATTCCTTTACAGTTATTGTCAGGAAAAAACCATATGAGTTTGAACACTTTGCTGAATACATTCTTAAATTACCTGTATTAGTTAAAATTTCAAAATTAGGTCCTCTCTTCATAACAGTAATTTTAATGTGTAAAATAGTAGAATATTAAACTTTCAAAAATGTGTTAATATGCAAAATTGTAAAAAAGGAAGTTAATGTTTGAGAGAAAAGCAAGGGTATATACTATATGGCATCTTAAAGTTAGCAAGCTTTCACAGTCTAGATTGATATTATTCTTACATGTTAATAGAAATTTAATTCAATCTTGTATAGATTTATTGTAGTTGCAACAATTAATTAATGAAACTTTGCTATGTGATAGCAACAGAGAGTTGTATAAGTCAAAAAGTGGAGAAAATAATTATGTCCATCTCCATACACGTCAATATGACTGTGGTATATAACATACGAAAATTTGATATTGATGTTGGATCGACATCAGAGCAGTATATAAACCCATTCTTTTCTCTCAGATGACAAATAAGGCTGCATTAATTAAGTATTGATTGTCGAACAAAACCAATATCAGATATCATTAGTACATTGATCACCATAAGTTGCATATTGATATAGAAGCTGGCAAAAATCTGTGTGGTATGTTTGGTGGAATATAAAACTTCAGAATCCTCGTTCCAACAACGCCCGCAGCTGTCGCTGTACATATTGAGATCTGCTTGTGATCCTAACACAGCTATCAATATTGGTTTCATACTAATATTGATTTTTAGCTGTTTGGATCAGAGAAATGGCAGATATACAAAGGATGAACTGTCGACAGGGAGATATAGACTGAAAATCAATTTGAAACGGATAAATTATGGACATTCTGTCGCATAGGGATGATTTTTTATGGGTGATTGTATGGATCTAAGGATTGTTAGAAAGAGCAGTACTGAACAGGGATTTAAATGTAGGGGATAAGAAAGTACAAGAGTTTGGACCTAGGGGCTCAGTTAGTCCAAGGATTCAATGAACGGCAATGTAAAAGCAGTTGTGTTGTGAGAAAAACTGTCTGGCAATTACATAAGAGGGACATCTTTTTTTATTTGACTCATTGAGTGTGATAGTGTTTACAGAATATGGGGAAACCAAAGGAGTTGAGATGTTTCACACGGAAGCTAATATTTTTTCTGAACTCGATTGACTAGAGAGAAAGTACTGTAAAGAAGGACAGGCTTATTTTGCATCACTTGAAGGAAGGGGATTTAAAAAGTAAATCAATAACAGAACATGAGACAAAAGTCGTCTAGTATGTATGACAAGAGGCGATGGAGACATTTTGTTTTTATGTCCCTGACACGAAATTACGTGCATGGTAAGAGCCGTTATATAGTCACAGGGATAATTTGAGAACAAAACTTTATACATAATTCTGTAGATGTAGTGTCATGTAGATAATTATTATATGGATTTTCCTCTTTTGACTGCTCATTTGACTTTGTAAGAAGTTGTATGCAGCATTTAGGTGATCTTAGCAGTCAGTGTAAGATCTCAGTAATGATATTTATGTATGGAATGACTTTGAACATTTTTGTCAAATCATATGTTATGTGATGGTCTTTGCCCATGGTTGGAGACTGAGAAAACAGGGCGTCATTAGTGTTATAAAACCAACACCACTGCCTGTGGAGAATTTGGTTGATTTTTTTATGATATTTTTGTTTCCGTAACATGATTTATTGTGTAAGTCTTTTTCCATTTGTTTGAGATATTTGCTACAGTACTCAATGGTCGTAAAAATTACTTATATTGACGTACAGTAGTTTGTCATCCCTAGTGTGTATTATAGGTATTTTCCTAGAGTTAGTTGATACAGTATACCACTTGTTTTACAGCATATACCGGTAAATATTCCTCTGATATCCACATGTGGCTGCAAATTTTTACCATTCATACTGTTTGGAGTTGGTCTACTCTGATTTATGTGAATATAAATTTTAATACATAGATAGTCAACAGACATTGCAGAAGTTTACTTGGGTGTTTTCCTACATTTGTTACACATGTAGGTAGTCCAAGACTTTGAGAAATTGTTACATTTCTCATTAAGAACTGTCTGCTGTTTTCAGTTCAAAATCTTTATCCTTTCCTTCATTCTAATTATAAACCAGTCTATTTATGAATTTGTTGGGAGCTTCATGCTTTGTACAAATTAAAGACCAGTCCATTTATGCATTGGAATTTCCAGTGGCAATAGCTTAGACTTTACATTAGAATTTCCCTAGGAACTATCATAATATCTGGGATTTAGACTGTCTTGCAAATTCCTTCCATTTCATCTCCAGCATATACTGGGAAATATCTGATGTAGTGTTATCACAAGTTAGAAGACTGCAATATAACTATGCAAGGGAGACAACTATCTGATATAATTTTACCAAAAGTTGGGAGCCTGCAATATAACTATACAAGGGAGACAACTATCTGATGTAGTGTTACCACAAGTTTGGAGACTGCAATATAATTATACAAATGAGACAACTATCTGATGTAATGTTACCACAAGTTGGGAGACTGCAATATAACAATACACTGCAAAATAACAATACAAGGGAGACAACTATCTGATGTAATATTACCACAAGTTTGGAGACTGCAATATAACTTTTCAAGGGAGACACCTCTTACCATTCTGGCAATGAGATTGATTTTAAACAAAATGTGCTCGGTATTATGTAAATATTTTAACTGTCATTCCATGGCAAACAGTGCAGACCCTGGTTAGCCTGGCCTTGGTCACCAATTTATACAATTTAGGGATAAAAATAATGCTATAAGGTATATGCAGTTTTTTTGACATGCTCTTAAATACTCATCTGTATAGATGCTAACCTTATAAGGCAAGCGGTGTTGAAACACACACACACACACCCCTTTCCAACTTTTGATTGGAATGGTCTGGATTTAGATATGCAAGATTCCAATGAAGAATAAAAAAAATTATTTCAGCATATATGGCTCTTACAGTGACTAAAATCCAGATTTGGTTAAAAGTTTCAGAAGTTTCAAAACCTATGTAAATATGAAAATAACATGGATGCAAGAGGTTTCAGGATGAAACTCTTTACAGTAATTGTAAATTTTTCACATAAAGTCACTGAAACCACTCTAAAAATGTCTACACTGTGACTATTGGGGTAAGTTTTAGAGTAAAATTAATTATGTTTAGCTTTTTGTTTTTTTGTCATTATTACCAAAAGTATCACTTCTGATCATAATTCATCCATATTTCCTGAATATATCTCAACATTTGCAACCATTTTCAGATATTCCATACTCTAGGCCATAATTGGAGTGCAGTAGCTTTAACATTTTGTCATTTTCAATTTAAGATCAGATGAGATGGAGATGGTAATGGCAGATCTGGAGCGAGCCAACGAACGTGCGACTGCGGCTGAACGAGAAGCAGAAAAACTGAAGCAGCAACTGTCTAGTTTGACGGCTAGTTTGTCCGAAGGAGGGCAGACACAGCGTGGG
>JAULCC010032223.1:0-15350 GCA_032358795.1 Nuttallia obscurata | reverse complement strand
GACCACTCAAATTTGTTAACGTCCGACAACATGACCACTAAACTTTGTTTACATGTACGTCCGACAACATGACCACTAAAATTTGCATTATGACAAATTCAGTTGACCTTTACATTTTGAAGATGCATAATGGTTTATCGTTTCAGATGACCTGTTTTGCTGTGTTTTTGTAATTTAATGTCCAGTATGTGTTTCAATATGCGTGCACAAGACAATATAAATACGACATTATAAACACGCTTCAATCAAAATGAATTTCTCATATTTCCTGTATCTGCATCGCAATGAATGGTCTTAGAAGTGTAATTGGACAGGTCCAATTAAAGAGTGGATTACACAATAATTGAATATCTCTATGATAAATATATTGTGTTAAATGAACAAGAAAGCTGACTATTCGAGAGGAAATCCGTACAGTAGAATAATTAATCAGATTTTTGAAACAATAGTCCAGACAAGTTATCATAATAATTAATCAGATATTAAAACAATAGTCCAGACAAAATATCATATATGGTGTAGTAGAAATAAATGCTTAGACGAATGCGTAATTTCTTACATGAGATAGCAAATAAAATCTTTATGTATCTCTTAAAACTGGATTAGGAACAAAGAAACAGTGCAGGTAAAATGCATCCCATATTTCACTCACTTTTTGTGTCGCCCTTCAAAGAAAGTGCAATACATAGGGATACATGGATATTTTTGTAATATATTTTTTAGAGAATTTATAACAATTAAAGTCGATAATCATTTTTAAAAACTCCAAATTGACCTGTGTTACAAAGTTTTTTAACCAGTACATCATTCTTTTATCAGATGTTTGGCATTTCTAGTTCACAAAGGAAAATTATAAACATGTCAACTCACTTCACTGAGGCCACCAAAACATGAGAAATGTATGTCAAGTCATTGTTACCAAATTATCTTTATCAAACACTTTCTCCTGAAATCATCATGCATGAGCCTAAGGGTCAGGTCAATTCCGTCAAACTTTTAACACCTGTATGGTAGCTATTTCCGCTAATCATATCACATGTATATCTGATTTAAGGTGGTTCGTCACCGGAAGTCAAATGTCAAGATCTTGTACAGCGTTTCCTTGATCTCGATTTGCACGGGAAACTCCCATGGCCACTGTTCAGCCGACCGGTAACTGCATGGGCGGATTCAGAGAGGGGAGGGCCGGATCCGGTGCGCACCCTTTTAAAATGCTCCATGTATAGGTAGAACCGTTTTTAGCTAGCCTTTTGAATTGCTCCGAAAAATAGAGTTGAATTCTAAAAATATCAAAAGGCTTCAAATCTAGCGTATATCTACATCATATGTATAGTAAATGATTAAATAAACTGTAGAGGGGGGTGGGAGGGGTAATGTTTTTTGATCATCGTTGAAAACTAAATCTGACGGAATCAACGTACGGAGTAAATGCTAAAAATGAATACATGTACTAGAACTATTTTCCAAATAACTGAACTTGAAATCCCGAGGCCGAGGGATGGTTCATTGTTTTCGGATGAGTTTTAAAAACGTAACAAAGTGTCAAGATACTCTAAGATGGTCTCTCAACATTCAGGAAAAAAATTCAATAATCATTTCAAAGCCATTTTTTTATTGCAATTTTGGTTGTTACAAATGTACTGAGCGAAACTGATGAATATTTGTCACGAGTGCGTGTATATTGCAAGGAGAAAATATCGCCGACTGACTCTGCTGTTTAGGGTATTCTTTATAATAGCTGTATGTTAATACAATAGATTTTACTTTGGGATGATATACTGATGGGTATCAACAAGGTCTCCTGGTTTTATGAGTTCAGATGTGTAATAGGCTGAATGACTGGTTGTATTATTTATACTCATCAAAACTTAGTTAATGTGACACGTTCCCGATATTGTCTTGATTATTGAACAAGTCAGGGCAGGACTTGTACTAGTCTCTGTACATCGGTAATTGGATTTGGCAGGATCTTCGGAGGTAGTTTCAATAATCACTCGTATTCATTCACTTCGGTATTCACTCTTTAAAGGTATGCACAGATTATAACGAGAGGTCACATTCGACCGTCTACAAACAATAATTTCTCAGAAAAACCGAGATGCAGATATCTATATCAAACCAAACCTTGAAGTGTCAATGAACCAGAGCAACAAATAGCAACACAATAAAATGTATGTCCATTCTAACACTTAACGCGTTCTAACATTGATATTTTGGTTTACCTGATTGATTGAAGTTTATCCGAACACTCGGGTGACGGTCTTTTACTGTGTTTAACTAGCACCTGTCCGAGCGTTCGGTGCAATAGGGTAATCTCCAATCATCACAGATCCCTCCATATATGTTCCATGGACAAAATATTGATGATACAATCATTAATATATCATCTTTCTATTATTTTTTCCCCAGTTTATTTTTCAGCAATGCAATTAATCTGCCTGTGGTTATACCTAGTTTGTTTTTGTACGTGCTAAAATGTACCTAGTACGTCTTGCATAAACAAAAACCAGTTTAAGAACATACGCCCCCAATTCCCCCTAACTAAGAAACCTGGATCCGCCACTGAACTGTTTTATATTATTGATTTGTTTTAAAAAAGAGTGAATAGAAACTGTTGCGAAAATCATATCCAGATAAACAATCTTAAAACAAGAAATGTTTGTTTCTGAAATATTACATAAAAGCTCCAATGCTCGTGTCATTCTCGAAGACTGTAAAAATGTATATATCTACCTTTTATATCAATATACTATTTGTCTTTTGCTACAGAATAATCCCTATTTTAATATCATATTTCATTTCAATGTACACAATTCTGTTGACATAAAACCATACTCCTTAGAATGTATTATATGTGACATCGTTTGAATTAGGAATAAAGTTCGTTTTTTAGCAAATTTGAAGTAAAATGATTTTGCCAAAGGAAGCAACTCTGTTTTACTATAGTTTTCCAGCTAATATGTTTTAAGTACAATTTTCTTTAAAATGACGCAGTGAAATGATTTTATATTGAGCATAGTAATAGTATATCAAATGTTATATCAGAAATTGGAAGGAAAACATAGCATAGCATTTGACAGCTTATTTGTTTTGTAGTGAAGGATTTTGTTGAAAATCCGTTTGTTTGCTTTTTTAAGATAATTAAAATAAAATGTTGAACATGGAAATTTTAAAAATCACTTTTTATGTGAACATTGAAATGGTAACGAAGAATATATCTGGGAAATATTACAACTGTATCTCATATATAAATATGTTTATTTAATATTTTCTAAAAATTGTGACTTCTAGAAAAAAGCAGTTATTCCAAGAAAATGTTACGGTGAAGTTGTATTATTTCATCGAAAAATCATTGTATTTGCATAGTCTTATCACCAGAGAAACATTGAGATATCTCTGACATCATGCTTTAAAACACGCCAACCACCTTAATCGATTTGTTGATGATTACTGTTTTCCTGTAGGGTCTCGGATTGTTTTTAATATTTGGGTAGATAATTGTGTATAAAGAATTAGAGGGTGCATACTTTAAGTCAGACTGGAGTTATCCGTCTTGTGTTAATATTTGGGATCTACGAAGAGTGGAATATTCAAAATTGAGTATTTTCGCGATCCTATCACTCCTTGTTAGAGTTATGCCCCCTTTTGTATTTAGATTTTGGCACGAAAACTTCACATTAACTTTGCCATTTACAAACAGTTCTTCAACTTTAAAAAAAAGTTTTCTTACAACAAGAGGGTCGTGATGCAGCAACTTCTTCAGGACATTACAAAAGTATCTCCTTTTTATACTGAGATGGTTTCCAGTAAACGCTTTGGTTATTCTGACGAAGAGTAAAGAGGGCGACACTAGCGTTTCACTGAACACCCATCTAGTGTATCACCTGTATGCCCCTCTGTTATATGCATGCTACTGTTACTGTTATATTATAACTTATTATTATGATATTTGTCATAAATATATTATGAAGTGTATGATTAATAAAATTGATATATTTTATTAAATTGACATCTTTTAAACATTAATATCAGATAAGTAAAATACTATTTATGGAACGAAATAGTTTTAGTAAATAATACAGCCAATATATTGGTTACACAAGAAGAATCAGATACAGTATTCTACTGTACTTTATTGGCATCCACATAATAAATCAAAGTACGCAAAGTACTGAATCTGGGCAGTTCCACATTAATGTCATTCATTTAACAGCTGTACTATAGTCTGGTCTGCTGTAACCCAATTTGAATTTCTAGTAGCTGAAATAATAGATTTTATATGTATTAAATCAAACAATAAACCGTGTTAAACTATTACAGATTTGAATAATGAAGGCTTCGATGGCGTGCCCACATCCATTTGATTAATTGAGCGCGATCTTGAAGTTTGGGGATTTAGTGTTTTTAAATATTTTGGCTGCAGCAGTCAAAACTGTATTTCTAGCAGCGGGTAATATCGATTTTGTTTTTAAGTAAAGTATATCTATTAAATTTAAGTAAAGAATACATATTAAATTAAAGTAAAGTATATCTATTACATTTAAGTAAAGTATATCTATTAAATTTAAGTAAAGTATATCTATAAAATTTATTTTCACCAGGAGCAATGGAATTTATAGTAAAACTGTACTATACAGGTTTCGTGAGATTTTCACATCCATTTTAAGAATTTCGCGCAATCTTAAATATTGGATATTCTGCTACAGTGTTAAAGTTTCTGGTTGCTAAAGCAATGGCTGTTATTCTAGGAGCGAGAAGAATCGATATATTCTATATAAGTATTTGCATATAAACAGTTAGGAGCCATGTTAATGTTTTTAAAAAAAAAATATATATGCTTTAATCTTCCATGGAAATTCCACATCATTTTAATTATCTTAATTCGGTTTTTAATTTTTGCTGCTAATTTGCCGACACAATACTGCCAGATAATCATACCATGTTGCTGAAGTCACGCCGTCAGGTAATCATAACAGGTTGCTGACATCATACTGTTAGGTTATCATACCAGGTTGCTGACATCATACTGTTAGGTAATCATACCAGGTTGCTGATACCATACTGTAAGTAATCATACCAGGTTGCTGATAATCTTACCAGGTTGCTGATATCATACTACTAGGCTATCATACCAGGTTGCTGATATTATACTGTAAGTAATCATACCAGGTTGCTGACATCATACTGTTTAGTTATCATACCAGGTTGCTGACATCATACTGTTAGGCTATCATACCAGGTTGCTGACATCATACTGTTATTAATTATACCAGGTTGCTGACATCATACTGTTAGGCTATCATACCAGGTTGCTGACATCATACTGTTAGTCATCATACCAGGTTGCTGACATCATACTGTTTAGTTATCAATTTGGGTTGCTGACATCAAACCGCTAGGTCATCATATCAGGTTGCTGACATCATATTGTTTGGTAATTATACCAGGTTGCTGACATCATTATATTTGGTTATCTTTACAAATAGCTGACATCATATCGTTAAGCTATTATACCAGCTTGCTAACATCATTTTGTTAGTTATCATACCAGGTTGCTGACATCATACTGTAAGGTTATTATACCAGGTTGCCGACATTCTGCTTAAGGTTATCATACCAGGTTGCCGACATCATACTGTTAGGTTATCATACCAGGTTGCTGACATCAAACTGTTAGGTTATTATTACAGGTTGCCGACATCATACTGTTAGGTAATCATACCAGGTTTCCGACATCATACTAATAGGTTATCATACAGTGTTGCTGGCATCTTACTGTAAGGTAATCATTCCAGGTTGCTGACATCATACTGTTTGGTTATAAAAGGTTGCTGACATCAAACTATGAGGTAATCTTACCAGGTTGCTGACATCATATTATTAGGTTATCATAGGCTGCTGACTTCATATTGTAAGGTTTTCATACAGGGTTGCTAACATCAAACTGTTAGGTTAGCAAAACAAGTTGCTGACATTATACTGAGAGGTTATCATATCACGTCATACCATTGCTGACATCATATCCCTAGGTAATGATATCAAGGTGTTGACATCATATTGTAAGTTTAACAAACAGGGTTGCTAACATCCTACTGTAAGGTTATCATACCGGGCTGACATCATACTGTAAGTTTATCATACAGGGTTGCTGACATCATACTGTTTGGTGATTATACCAGGTTGCTGACATCATACTGCTATGTAATTATATATCAGGTTGCTGACATCATACTGTGAGGTCATCATAACAGGATTGCATACATCATATGGTTAGTTTTTCATACAGTGTTACTGACATCATTCTGTTTGGTGATTATACCAGGCTGCTGTCATCATACTGTAAGGTTATTATTCCAGGCTGCTAACATCATACAGTTTGGTTATAAAATGTTGCTGACATCATACTATGAGGTTATCAAGCCAGGTTGCTGACATCATACTATTAGGTTATTCTATCAGGCTGCTGACATCATATTGTAAGGTTGTCATAACAGGATTGCCTACATCATACGGTTAGTTTTTCATACAGTGTTACTGACATAATACTGCTAGTGATTATACCAGGTTTATGACATCATTCTGTTAGTGTTTCGTACAGTGTTGCTGACATCATACTGTAAGGTTATCATATCAGGTTTCTGACATCATACTTAATTAAGTTTGCTCATCATTGTTAGCTTTTCATACAGTGTTTCTGACATCTTATTTTAAGGTTTTCATACAGGATGACTTACATCATACTGTTAGGTATTTATACCAGGTTGCTGACAACTCACCGAAAGGTTATCATACAGGGTTGCTGACATCAAACTGTTAGGTAATCATACACGGTTGCTGACATCATACTGTTAGGCTACCATATAAGGTTTCTGACATCATACATTTAGGTTATAAAGGGTTGCTAACATCATTTTGTTAGATGTCCGTGCAGGTTGCTGACATCATAATGTTAGGTCATCAAAAAAGGTTGTTGACATCATACTGACTTTATGCTGCCAGGTTACAATGCCCAGATTCTTCCAGATTGTCCTGATTATCCTGCTATATTCAAACATGACTACCATTCCAGGTTGCTGACTTCATACATCCATGTTATCATGTCATGTTGCTTACATTCTGCTTAAGGTTATCATACAAGGTTGTTTACATTCTGCTTTAGGTTATCACATCAAGCTGCTTATAATCTGCTTAAGGTTATCATGTCATGTTGCTTATATTCTGCTTAAGGTTATCATGTCATGTTGCTTATATTCTGCTTATGGTTATCATGTCATGCTGCTTATATTCTGCTTAAGGTTATCAAGTCATGTTGCTTATATTCTGTTTAAGGTTTTCATGTCATGTTGCTTATATTCTGCTTAAGTTTATCATGTCATGTTGCTTATATACTGCTTAAGGTTATCATGTCATGTTGCTTATATTCTGCTTAAGGTTATCATGTCATGTTGCTTACATTCTGCTTTAGGTAACCATACCAGATTACCTACATTCTTCTTTAGGTTATCATATCAAGTTGCTTATATTCTGCTTTAAAAGGTTATAAGACCAGGTTGCTTACATTCTGCTAAATGTTATCATACCAGGTTGCTTACATCCTGCTTTAGGTTTTCATACCAGGTTGCGTACATTTTGCTAAATGTTATCATACCATGTTGCTTACTTTCTGCTTTAGGATATCATACCAGGTTGTTTACATTCTTCTTTAGGTTGTCATACCAGGTTGTTTACATTCTGCTTTAGGTCATTATACCAGGTCGTTTACATTCTTCTTTAGATTATCATACCAGGTTGTTTACATTCTGCTTTAGGTTATCATACCAGATTGTTTACATTCTGTTTGAGGTTATCATACCAGGTTGTTTACATTCTGCTTTAAATTATAAAATTAGGTCGCTAACTTCATGTTCAATTTCTACTTATCATTCTTTCTAATCAAGATATGCAAAGTTTAAGTTTTATTCGGAAAAAAGTACTGAAACGTGTATATCTAAATAAAAATCATTTCTTATGTTTTTCCATTAACAAAATATTCAGATAATGGATAAGGTTCATCATGTCCTTATTCGCTCGTAAATATGTTTGTGTATTGTTTATATTGTTAACTTCGTTGTATTTTGCTTTTTAACGAGCTTTATACTGGATACTGAATACTACGTCTCGTACTGTCATGTGTATGTGCAACTTTTTTATCCCAATTTTATATTTGGCAAAGAAAATCGAAGGTAGTCCCGTTAAAATATGTACTGGTACAATGAGTAACGCATCACAAGATCTAACAATGTACACTTTCATTGACAAAAAATCATACAGAAGAACTTAATTCAAGATACATCTACATACTTGCTGAACCTAACATTTCATACTTATAAGCCAAGAAGAAAGTTAGAGAAAGTAAATCTCACTTGACAAGGCTGTAATTCACCTTTATAAATCAGTTCATCATTTTCTGCGATTACTATTTTCAGCACACAAAGATAAGAATAAAGTTCCGTGAATCAATCAGAAAATCGTTCTTATCGTCTACTGTTGGGTCGGCTGTGGTTATAATAATTTCCTCGTAAATTTCAACTGTCACTATTATGTAACCAGTCCGCATAAAAAAGTTAAATTTTAAATGGATAAATGGTACATATGTCGAATACAGGTTTCCTATAACCAATGTTTCCTTTCTATTTTATCCGCTTAGATTATCGCACGAAGAAATATGTTTTGATTTCTTAATTAGTGGAATATCATTTTACTCGAAAATCGAATATGTAACAAACTGAAATAAACTTGAAAACAAATATTTGGCATTTCCGTTATAAATCTAATCTCCTAGACCATACCTTTTTCAGTCATGGGGTTAAAAGGAGTAGAGAGAAACAAAGCAAATCTCAAGTTTAACTTTAACCTCGGAATAATCATTTTTCTTTCACAGGTTCAGCTTGCTTTACCCCACCCACTCCCCAAAGGTGGAAAATATGCAATATAAGCCATTGTCGCTTAAGCTCCTTAAACTCCACAGCTTTACTCTTTGCCTCGACGTGGAGGCCAACCGGCTTGGCTAAGCATTGGCTATATTTCAACACAATAAACGTAAAATTAAAATATTTACAGACTTTGAGAAATTTGAATCGAGCCATCTTTTTAACGGCGTTATAGCTGAAAATGACGTCACAAGTGGGTTTACCACATTAAATAGTACATAACGGATTGAGATATATATCCGCTTGAATAATTAATACAACTTGTACTGCGTGCATACAAATCGCTCGGTTAGCTCATTGACAGAGTGTCGTTTTCAGCGTGGGAGGTTGTGGGCTCGACTCCACGTCAAAATCAAATTTAATCCTTCAATTTTGGTAGTAACGGCTTAACCTCCTTGGAGTTAGGCTTTTAGGTTAGTTTTACAACTGAATCATCGATACATATGTCAATTTCAAGTGACCGGCCGGGGTTCAGCACCCCATGTACCAGTGATATACACGGGACACGTCAAAGAGTCAGTGAGTTCGCTTATTTTCATCTGTATCATTAATAAAGTATTTTTGATATAATTACCTCATAAATATTACGTAAATGCAATTATCTGATCAATCGATAAAAGGCAGTGACATTTATTAGTTCGCCGTATTTAGCGCTTGTTTCTATCTAAACTCAGGTTTGACACTGAAATCAGTGTTTAATCCAACAAATATACAATGTTCATAGGTTTATCTTTGAAATTAAAAAAAAAAACTCATTAGAAATAGAAGTAATGTGTTTCCGTCTTAACTCACTTTTCACGACAGTCTTGTAAAATAATGCAAAAGTTTCACTGTGATACGAGCAAAAGATATGCATATGTACAGCAGTCTGAATTAGAAAATATATATTCACTTTGAAATACTCTCTCAAGCATAATAATCATGTCTTCCTATCGATTTATTTAGTTGCATTTATTTTTACAACCACGATTTTATATTTATACCACTATCAAACAGAACTGCCAGCTAACACAATGCAAGTTGCATAATTCCGTGCAAAAACAGACTAAACTTTTAAATGTGAAAACTTCCACTGGTATCATTAAACATAAAATGAAACTGTGAAGTAAGTTAATCAATACCTTACCAACGATCCCTATCATCTAACTCCAGAAGAAGATAGTCATACCAAAAACGAAACATGTTGACACTGACTTCAGCGTGTCCATTACCGACACCATTTTTCTGTATGACTGATACTTGTGGTAAAAATAACCAATCCAGAGACGTAATGATGGACTCATGGCAATTGTTCAGTTTGTTTAGGGCAAATGAAATACGCATGTGAGAGAACCGAAGTCCAGTGGCTGTAACGGATCTGTAGCCAATCACCTTTGTAGACATCTACATATCAGTTCATAAGGGTAAGTGTATTATATAATTATCTGAAACAGACTTTTTATTGATTGATAAGTGTGTTCACCATGAGGTGTATTTTAATGAGGTATGCTGCTGTCTGTGTTTTGAAAAGGAACAGGAAAAGTGAAATAAAAATATATGCAAGAGTAGCATCAGAAAAAATGCTTTCTTGATAAACTGTTATTTCGATTTTATAAGATAAACACATGAACTGGAAGAAACCCATTAAAATATGCTCATAAAACTTGGAACATTCTTTGAATAAAACAATTAAATTGCAATTTAATTCATTTGAAATCACAAAAATTAATCGCTGAATACATTTCTATCATCTTCCCTTGTTTCGAGAGATCGGTAAGCTAATAAACCGAAACTTGCTGAATTTAAACAGCGGTAATAGAGTATCTAAGTTTACACAGCGGTACTAGAATATCTGAGTTTAAACTTCCTGAATTTAAAGAGCGGTACTAGAATATCTGAGTATAAACTTCCTGACTTTACAGAGAGGTAATATTATATCTGATTTAAAACTTCCTGAATTTAAACAGCGGTAATAAAATATCTGAGTTTTAACTTCCTGAATTTAAAGAGCGGTAACAGAATATCTGATTTTAAACAGCGGTAATAGAACATCTGAGTTAAAACTTCCTGAATTTAAAGAGCGGTAATACAATATCTGAGTTCCTTATTTTACAGAGGGGAAATATTATATCTGAGTTAAAACTTCATTAATTTATAGAGGTAATAAGATATCTGAGATGAAACTTCCTTAATTTAAAGAGCAGTAATAGAACATCTGGGTTTAAACTTCCTGAATTTAAAGAGCGGTAATATAATATCTGAATTTAAACTTCAAAATATATTTGAACAAGTCGAACACC
This sequence comes from Nuttallia obscurata, assembly GCA_032358795.1. Taxonomy (NCBI): domain Eukaryota; kingdom Metazoa; phylum Mollusca; class Bivalvia; order Cardiida; family Psammobiidae; genus Nuttallia; species Nuttallia obscurata. The sequence goes on along the minus strand of JAULCC010032223.1, from coordinate 4,102 downwards.
AAACCCTAGAGATTACACAAATCTAAAGAATTTCACTAACATTTAGGTACCTTCCTCGACATGTCATTTACATTCAAAATTTGAATGCCGTTACGGATAACACTATGCTGACTTTGTAATGTTTTCGATAAAAATAACCACATTCACTTGACCTAACTTTCTAAGTTCTCTGTAAGCGCTTGTCATACAAAAGAACATAGAGATTTGAACGATAAATCGGCTGAAATACCAATTTTCTTTCTTGTAAATCATTTTATTTTGTTGAGAAAGCTTCGGATGATTGGAAGTTTTTCTCTAACATCAAAGAAGACATAATGTTAAAGGATGCTAAATCGGTATTTAGTAGCATATGCTAAAAATCCTAACTTTTATCCCTTGAGCCATGTAATTCCATCATAGAGGTTGGCAAATATAAAAGACAATAAAGAACTGAGTATTTATTGACATGCTTCAATGTTTGCCTCTCCGGCATTCGGCTAACATATGGAAATGTCATAAGAAACGAATTGGCTCATCCTGTCATCAAGACCGCGGGAAAATTCGATGTTTATTAAGTAGAATCTTCTAGTTTAATTGTACTTCACGATCCAGATAACCTCTATTCGCTATAAATAGTGGGAGAAAACTGTATTGATTAACTTGAAGAATCTGCATATGATGTCGTCGAGAAAATGAGACAAAACGAAGAACTGAGAGGGGTTTGTAATTTCAGGCAATCAACCGTATTGTGGATCCATATCAGAGCATATCAGCCAATGATAATTCATTATACACGTGAAGAAGCAATTTGTACTGATTATATATGCATTGACTGACAATATCTTCCACAAGGTATATGGTGTTATTTCTGTAAGCCATTATTAGTCACGACAATTGAAAACTAATATTCGATATATCAAAGTATATGCAGATGGTTATATCTAATCAATGTTTTTATTAGTGTTTTGGTTATGATTAAGAATAACATTATGGCAGTAGTGATTCAAAATCTATATGATAGTTTTAATGCAAACACGATTCAGTTACAAGTATGAAGATTACATGCGCTTACCCATAAATATGAGTATGAAGATTACATGCGCTTACCCATACACATGAGTATGAAGATTACATGCGCTTACCAATAAATATGAGTATGAAGATTACATGCGCTTACCCATACATATGAGTACTTACGACTAACAGGTAATACATACAAAGCAGTATGCCTCTTAGGGGTTTGGAACTCTATTGTATTGCCTTAGTTTTCACTGATGTGTTACTTTCTGAAGTTGCAATACACTTAGTTGTTACTTACATATGAACTTCAAAGTAATTGCACGCAAAACCTTACACTTTAAGTCGAAACCTAATGAGCCATAATTATTTTTCATATTAATATACAAAATTGAACCTGATTATTGAATAAAGTGTGACGGTTGTGAAACCTAGGGAAAATTTTACAGTGCAAGAAAACAAGTGTGTTGAAGAGAAATCAACTAAATTTGGCTAAACATTTAAATTAGTCAAAACATCTGCCAAAGTTTGTAAATATGAAAATAATATGAATGCAAAAGGTTTCAGGATGAAACTCGTTAGATTTATTGTGATTTTTTACAATAAGTTAACGAATCTACAATTAACACGTCTACAACGTGACTAACGGGGTAAGTTACTAGGTTTGAGTATATTTTGTAATTATTACCAAAAGTATCACTTCCATTCATAGTGTATCCATGTTTCATGAATATATCTCACCAATTGCAACCGTTTTCATATATTCGATATCCTAGCCTACATCTGGACTGCTGTAGCTTTAATAAAGTTGCATACAAAACTTCATCCAGTATTTCGAAATAGTATAGTCGACAATAAAGGGCCATAACTTGTATTATATTAAAGATATAGTTCTCTTGCCGAATAATTTTGGAAGGTGTAATAATTGAAAAGCTGTTTACACATTTTCAATACAATATGTTTGGTAGAGACTGCTATATCGACTTATCTTCTCTAATACAACAACGTTCACAATTTTAAGGATAATAATTATGTCACGCATGTTCTGACAGGTTTTTAAAATTTAGATTTCATTGATTTTAACCAACAGTATAAGTAAGGTATAAAAAAAGTTAATAAGCGCTATTTTGATCACAAAGTCAACAGTCGATTATGTTGTTCACCAGTTCTAAAGGGCCATTATCCATTCATGTATATGTGCATCGGGCGCATCTTGCCGTTGTTTTGAAAGGATCTGTGCCTTCATTTATAGTTAATGACAGCCTCAGTGAAGATTGGCTAAGCATTGACGGATCTATTATGTCATTTAACACATGTTAAAGGACCAAAGATCTACCCCAGTCATGCTTGTGCAGATCTGACTTGTTTTTGAAAGGAACCGAGATGGAAATCATACCAACGCATACGTTTGATTTAGATACAATGAAAAGTGAAGACATTTACGTTTTCACAGGCAAGTGTTTATAGATGCAAAACAATCTACGATTATTAGTGTTTTAATATTTATCAACAGTCAGAGAAAATTTTCGAAAATTGTTTGGCCACCTAGCCGGGTGATACAAAACCGTAACACCCGTGCTTCGAAGGGGGAGAAGATTGCAGAGATTATCTTAATTGGAGTCTAAAAGGTAAAGTACTCGACTTCTTTGCCATTGTTACACAGAGGTTTGAGAGTCAGTGTCTAAGTTATGTCAAGGATGTTCAGATAAGGAAGCAGAACAGTATACTTGTTTGGAACACCCAAAGACAATGCAGACAGCGTTGAATGCGTTCAACATGATCAATATATAGCTAGCATATATAAGAGCACTTCATAAAAGACTGAAGGAAACATGCAGCGTGGTTTGAAAAGTAAAAGGATCCGCAAGGTGAACCAAACAAAAAAGGTTTAAAAGTAAGGACCACGCTTCCCAGTCCTCAATCAGAGACATTCTAAAAAGTGATCAAGCACAGAAATCTAAGACAAGAAATTCTAAAAAAGTTCATTCCATTTTTGCAGCTTCTAGCTTAGAATTAAGAACACCAGTAGCGGACAGTTCTAGTAAAGCTACTCTCTGTTTTTGATAAAAGGCTGCAGCAACTTCTAGTCATACCGTAAATGCAAATAATGTATAACTCGACATCCCCGAGACAAACTCTACTAATGGAGACATTTTAACTTACAAAAAGTGAATGTCAAACATGATGATAAAACTAAATTTGGGCTTTTTGAACATAATAAAACATGGGTTCGGGCAAATCAATGCACCAGCAACCTTTTCGAGTGTGGTCAACTTCGTTTTTAAGGGCCTAATACAGTCATGTCCTTCTTGGACGACATTTTGGTGATGGGAAATCCTTTGAAGAACATCTGAAAAAAATCTGGGTGACATACTCGACAGATTCAGGATTCATGGTATGAAACTCAAAACCAAAGAATATATATATTTTTCCATAAATAGGTAGAAATTCTTGGCAGAGTTGTAAGCGGTAACAATTTTAACTGATCCGTCCCAAAATCATGAAAAGATGTAGAATGGTTTATAGGGTTGGCCAAATAACACAGACAGTCTGTATATATGCTACCGGTCTTGCTCAACTCCTTTGTTATCTGACAGGTATAAAGGAAGTTAAATGGGGCGAAATTGAGCAAGAAGCATTTAATCTTTTGTAAAAAGTCCTTATTATTATTTTATCATTTTCAGTGTGAAAACCATTAAAAATGATTGGTGCCTTTAAAAAATGTTGAGAGTATGTCTAAATTGGTATTAGTACTAGTGATACAATTTTTAACGTATGGTTGTTTTTAATTTTGTCGAGGCAGATGGAGTGTTCAGGTGAAACATTGTGGCTAAATTTTATCCTCCAGCTTATACTGAAATATCAACACATATCATACATGACGGAGAGCGACATCATACGACAGATAACATGCAATTTTGGACATTATTACATATTAAAGCGTATAAATGCATACAGAACATGAACATTAGTTGATCGAAATTCAAAAGGTCTAATGAGTAAGAAACTTGGCGAATTCAAATGACTCGATTTCAGGATCTCGACAGATTTCCACTCTTAAACTATTAAGTTAAATCAATCGAGGTAATGCTCCATATTCATTTTT
>JAULCC010032222.1:0-24457 GCA_032358795.1 Nuttallia obscurata | reverse complement strand
ATTTCCTTTGGGTTTTCATTATAGCACAAACTGGAAATCACTTGAACTAAATTGTTTGTATTTTAATAAACCTTTTGACCGATTTAATTACAAACCGATATTTTTATCGTTTATTTCTTCATGTGACATTTACAATATTCATAACAATGCCCACATTATAAAACGTGAAGGCATTTAATAAAATGTGTTATTTGAGTAATTACGTTATTCTGAAAAAATAAATATTGCACTTAAATATCCTTCTTCCGAATTTTCACACGCGTTTATCTATATACTTTATTTCACATTGCCCTATAAAGCTGTATCTACCAATCAGCATAGGTATTTCAAAGGCAGATTGCCACACTAAATTGCAATTTCCTGATAAATACAGTTTTTAGGACTTAATGTGGTTTATGTCTCAGGTATCGTAAAGTGAAAGAAAAACGGCAGGAATACCATACATTGTTCAGTAGATTGATAGGCATGTAACAGGCACATCATTATTATGCATCTATGAATATGCAAACTGGATAACATTTAAGTCATGTACATTTATTTAAAATATAGTGTTTTGGGTTGAAATTGTTGATAGTGTTTTTTAGGGTCGGTACTTGAAGTTCGATTTTTTCCATCCAGTATCAATTAGTACCACAGCAACACAGGGGTAAAAGAATGCTGTAATTAGAAGAACTGTATTTCTCATGTTTATTTTGTAGATCAGAATTCAAATGAGAATGTGTTGACAGTCGGTTTCATTTTGAAAAAAAACACCAAAAAACAACTGGTGTCTGTACGAAATGAATTTCTTTCAATACTACTTACCCATTCTCGCTTGAAGTGTACATTACACGCTGTTTGAAAGTGGCAGTAAAACTTGTTTAAAAGAAACATAAAATCTCCTAACGCCAGAACTTACACTTTAACTACACATAAGGATAATGTTGCACCAGCTTTAAATGATGCTATCCCTGTTGATATCAGTTACTTCTGTCTCTATCCCATGCCGTATGCTAAATAAGGATTGTCGACCCAGTTCACATTAACTCCTGTCGTATTTGCAATTTGTCTTAACTTTATAATGCGATTAGAGAGGCTTATACCGTTCAATTTTCTTTTCAATCAAAATAAATTGAGCAAGACAATGTGCTACAAATAATGTTCTAACAGTTCTATTAAAGTGTAATCTATTTATCTTAAAGACATTTTCAATAAGCTGTTTAATGTTCGTAACGAAATTCCATTTATAAAAATATACCGTTTCAATAAAGTTTAACTATCAACACAATCAGAAGACAAAGAAATAGCAGCCCATCAATCTTTAAAACAGAGCCTGTATTACCGAGGCAAAATGACATAACTCCTGCTGAATAGTGGATGTTGATGAGAATGTGTTAAAATTTATGCATTTCAGCAAAAGCATAAACATTGTAGTCACAATATAGCGACATTTAGATTTGAGTGCAGCATCACTGTTTGTTTTGTCCTTAAGATGTACGCTAAAGTAGTTAATGCTGTATAGAAGTAGTTGCAATAGCTAATTGATTTTGCATTTCAACAACAACACGCTGAATCAAACCTAGCAAGTTATAACATAGCGGTTGGATTACTTAACTTCGTAACAACACTTTACACTAACACGAGGGTGTGAGAAAATCCTAGCTAAATCTAAAAGATACCAAGGCTATACATTCTTATTACAAATATACGTGGGCTATCAAGCTATACATTTAACACTTAACCAAACTGTCAGGGTAAACTCTTCTTAATCCATTCACTACCGGAAGCAATATGCACAATATTTAGTCTGTCCTGATTGGGTGAGTGTTAAACAGATTCAATCCGGATAAGACACCGAGTAACTCGGCGTCTCATCCGAATTCAAGCTGCTTGCAAATGATTTTAAACTCGGGGTAAATGAGTGAAGTGGTTAACAGTACCATTGTATTTGTATCAATACTAGAAACATACACCTGACCTTTGGTATGATTAGGTCAGACAATTGATGACAAATAGCGGTGGATTACTAACTGAAACAAAGACGCTATGTAAATACGTTATTATGTAAAAACTATTCAAACCAGTAGTCCCAAAGGAATGTGGAACGATTGGTAATATATATGGCAGTCGCCAATCCTGGAAATGGTTTTCAATTATTAGACGTCCTTGACATAATTACAGTAAGGCACTTGTTTACAAAGACTAATAATGAACGTATTACTGCCACGGTTTGTTCACTAAATGTATGCGCATGATCTACTTTTCTCTATATACACACTTTGATAATGAGATATTGAATCTGACAAAACCATTAGTGATCAGAGATGGCGGGAATCTTTGTCATTTACTAAAGTATCCAGAAAATGAACTCGAATGAGAATAACCTAACGTATAAGTGTGTCTTCCCTTTAAGTGATTTGTACTGGCGTTTTTTTCGGGTTTGTTTCCTCTTTATGCAATCCGTATGCGATCCAGGTAAAATTATACATGGTGATGCATAAAATAAATTCACAAGGAAATTTAAACAATGTTCAGAGAAAAGCAACCTCACCATCCAATTTTTAAGTTTTATCAACAGCAAAACAATTTTCATCCAAGTTCCGGAACAATGACCGATATATTTTGCTAAAATGATATCCCTAAATGACCCCTGTTAAAAACAACGATATGTAAGATAATATAACGATAAAACAGGTCAAATTCCGCACAAACAGAACTTTGAGTAAAATTTCCTATAATACAACGCAATGAAAGAATGGGATAACACCAAGGTCTTTTAGATAGTAAATTTTACCAAGTAACTGATATCTAAACCAGTCTAAGTACAATGGAGCACAACATAACAGAAAGAGAATAACTTCAACTGTTTATATGCAATAAATTTGATGCTATCTTCTCTCAGCAACAAAATGCAAATAAACCCTAAGATGTTTACACTACGAGTTTGACGCCACGTGTTTAAGGCTTAAATTAGACAACAAGGATATAAACAAGACATTATTGACCTCAAATTCCATTCAAGGCGGGGCAGTATGCTACGAGGCTTTGAAGATGCCAAAGAACCCGGCAAAAAGATATAATCAAATCAATGAAACGGAACTGCTTTTCCATAGTTCAGGGAGAACTGTGTCATATGAGTTCATGTTTTCTGCTAATGCTATAGATTCCCAATGCACAAGCTGTTAATAACACTGACATATCTCGATAGATATCACAGAAGGTGCTAAAAAGGTGCCGGTAATATACGATCGGTGGTGAATCAAACAGACAGCATCTGTTAAGTGAATGTGAAATCCTCACCTAACCTGTCAATCTAAATTCTACCGCTAACAATGGAAGCGAAAAGTACCAAAGTACAAGAGAGGTGGCGATCGTTGATCAATGTAATGATGCTTGATAGCCTTAATAGCAATAAAAGTATCCTTTACAAAATCAGTTTTGGTATTGTACGAGTATTTTCGTATTTGCTTTCTTGCGATAAGCGGTATCATATTGTTGTTCTAGTTTTCCAGTGAAACATCAAAGCGATAGTGATGTGATGTTTTATTAAATATGTACAAATGATTACATGATCCACTGTGCCACTTGCTTATAAATGAAAGTATTGTACTTACCCTCATATACAAAAAAGCATTTTTTCCATGTGTTACTTTTATAATGTACATGTTTTTATCAGGACTTGCTGACAACTAGGTCGATTCTGTAAGATACTTATACCAATTGAGAGAAAGTGCTTTGCAATCTTTTTTTAATTCTTAAACTCTGAATAATGATCTTGTAAACTATAAAGACAAACGTGTTGGTCTTTGGGTTTTGATTAAGTGATTGTGTGCCTTTTAAAGTCGCCACGTTCATTAAGGGATGTTAATTTATTAAAACATTGGTTACAATCTATTCAGTGAAGATTACAGCCTATCAACAAGTTCGGGAATCATTTTTATTTTTTTCATTGTTTATAAGGAATTAAACGTCGCTTTAATAGCATTTCTGTCATATCGCGACGCGCACCATATCACAGGCGGATGAAGACCCCGGGTACCCCTGTACACTATATTAGGCACAGAGTGTACCCGGGCAGAACCACCGACCTACCGCAAGCCAGCTGGAAGGCTTCCTCACTTGAAAACTCCGAAGTGCCCAGCCCTGGATTCGAACCCACATCTAATGGGGGCTGAGATATTGTAAGTCGATGACTTTAACCACTCGGCCACGGACGACCCGGGAATATTTATAGAACTTGTGGTGTGATTCAATTAGTGATTATTTTCATACGGATCAAGTAATGTAGACGTTCAAGACTACACAGTTTAGTGAAATTTAGGGCCACCATCGTTCATTTAATGCATTTACATTTTCTTATTGGTGGTAAATAGATTATGTTGCGGTTGGTGGTCGAAACGACATGCACATAAAATTTTATACCATGTGATTCATGAAGTGATATCATATACAGTACATGTGGAATAGGGGGCCTCCGTGGCCGTATGGTTATAATTGTTGACTTGCAACCTATTAGCCCCTCGACGTTGTGGGTTCTAATTCAAGTCTGGGCACTTTGGAATTTCTAAGAGAAAAGGCTTCAAGCTGGCTTGCGGTTGGTCGGTGGTGCCTGAAAAAGTGTACATTGGTCCCGGACGTTAAATTCCAAAACAAACAAAAAACAAACATGTAAATTATTTATTTAACCATTATTTATTCATGTTTTGTGAATATGACATCCCTTACACTGCAGACCTATTATCATTATATATAAATACAATAGCGTTTCTAAGTTATGCTTCGTATGCTGAGGTCTTATTCTTTTTTTCGGCATAATTATGTGAAAGGCTGACATAATACTATCAGTTAGGTTCAGATATGACATTTGTTCAAATATTTGGTAGAATATCAAACCTATACATTTTTGGAAAGATAACGGTGAGACAAATTCAGTTATCGATGTTTACATTTGCGAAGATACATGTATGACTGCCATTTTTAGTTTTCAAAATGGCGGCCATAAAAGACTTTTTATACTCTATCTTTAGATAGAAATATAATCATATATGCTTTTTTATGTTTTCAGGTGCGAGGAATCTAATAAAGATGTTAAAATATGTTGGGCAAAAATTAAACAAGATTGGAATATTATTGCATCATATTTCTTAAACTGTTGCTAATCACTCTAAATTTGGTAATCAAATTAGTGTACTCAGATATATCTGTTTCGTACGGTTGCATTAAGGTGACATCCCGGATCTTAAGTGGTAGACATGTTAAAAACTATTTCCCATTATTATCTTTATCACAATCCGAAATGAGAAAATGACATATTCTACATCACATGTTGCTTTGTTTTCACAGTCACTTTCACTAAAAAGAAATGAGCATGTCAAATTATGACGTCTACATAAATATCTTGTTGTGCGCAATTGTCCTTACACTGACATCTGAAAACTCGAAAATAGCTTGTACAGAAGGTAGAATATTGATACTTTTAAGTAGTATTTGGTCGCTCTCGTGCCGTTAAAACCCATGTTCGAGGGGTTAAAACCTGCGTATATGATATGACATGATATCAGCACAAGACATGATATATCTTGGCACCATAATCTACTCTGTAATCTTAGATGATTCTATTTTATTGCTGATGAATATACAGTTCATCGGCTCTGTAAATCAGTTTATTTAAATCTGATTGAAGGTAGTATAGACCATTTTGTAATGTGGCTTGTTTGACCGTTTTGGCAGTCCTATTATAAATTTTGAGTAATGTTTTAACATGTAAACACGTGCATTACTTAAGATAAGTTATGTTTGTGTTATGCTTGTTAGATTAACAGAGGCTGTATACTTTTTAATGTGTATATCTTCTTGTATTTTGACCATTGGTATGTATCAAATAAGGTTCCACGTGTTAACTGTGATAAGCATCATATAAGCCGCTTATAATTCATTTATGAATGACATGGTTTATTGATATATGTTTGTTTATGTCATTAAAACTATGTTACCATGATGAGACTGAAATAAAGATGTTTTCATCAATGTGCTGCTAAAGAACACCGATTGTAGGAAGCAATGTATCTCTCACAGCCTGATAATTGCAAAACATATGCCATCTTAATTGAAAAATCCTGATTACCAGACTACCATCAGACTACAAGTTGCTAGTAGTTTCAGTAATGCCTTGATAATGTCCATGGCATTACTGAAACTAATAGCAAATTGTGACGACATAGTAAGTAAATGATATTTTTAGCTAAATGTGTATGCCATGACTTGTCCAGCACAACCTGTCATTTCTTTAGTGTATTCACATAGACACCTTTGCTTAGCAACACATGCCCTATGCTATAGACCTGTTATTTCTGCCAGAACGCCGACTAGTTTCTGGTATGTTTCGACTTTTGAATTCTGTTCAACTGCTCCCATAGATAAGTTTGTATTCTGGCAAGGAGAACTGTTTCCATCCAGAAGACTCCGTTGTCATGCCAAAAGCCAAATCCTAAATCCATAGGCTTTACTCAAGATGACCAATGCACACAAAACCCACCTATATACCTACATAATATTAATTGTAACGTGTATTGGGAATATAAATAAGCTCAGCCCTAAAAGTCCTTATTTATTTCTCAAGGAGCCTGCTTAATGATTTTAACTGAAATTACTTATATAGTAGAATATGTTGCCGATTAAAAAAGAAATAAGAACTTTCAAGAATTGTTAGAAAATGAAATTAGACCAAAACTGGTGAAATTGTGAAACACGAAAATTACATAATTTAATCCGCTATCTCACTATAAATGTATGAAATAAACTCAGATGGTTTGGTGAAACCAAGTATCATCCCTAAACCCAACGTTGTCTCAGACAGTCTTACTGTTGGACAGTTATCAAAAACTGCTGGGTACCTTCTGTTAAAAAGTGGCAGCCCCGCTTATAGAGCCCTTGAAGGATACCTTCAACAAAAGACGAGTTGTTTTTAATATACATATACACCATATAGACTTCTTTACGAAATAAAAAGTGAGGTTTAATGTCTATCTACGTTTTAAAATGATGACCAGCTAAAAAATCAGCATCACTATGAAACAACAGAATGGGGTAAATACACTGAAAAGAATTCACTAAATTCTTAGATAACACAATTCCAAGCAGTTGTTGAAATTAGTAGTGATTTGTCTTATTACTGAAATTGCAACAATCTAGAATCGGCTGCAAATGTTAAAAGTCTGATTAAGCTTCCAATGCATTATTTGTCCTTAAAAAAAAGATAAAACATATTAAATTATGTTTCTGCTGTGACTAGTAGTTAGCATGTATCATCTAATAACAATGTCGGCTATATTGAAGGGAAAAAAACATCCTTAGAGATCCAATGAATATAAACAAATTTATGTTCAAAATCATACAACCTTTAAATCAATAGTGCTAAACATAGGATTTCATATTCACAGAAGTTTCTTTGTAAATTTAAAGACATGATAGAGTGATAGAGCTCATTACTTATGTTATGGTGGCCATTATGAAAAACCAAATGTAAACATCAATATTCCACATCATTATGCTCTAATGTTTCCAAAAATTTATGGGCTGGCTAATCTACCAATTTTTTGAACGAAAATACAAAGTAATCCTGACTGTGTACATATGATCTTTCTAACATGAAATCTAACATTAGTTATGTGAACTTACGATATTCCTATATGAAAGTTTCAACTCATCTGTGTTATTCGCGCACACGTTTGTCTGTTCTAAACTTCTACTCTGGTAATGTGTAAATGATATAAATGACGCCGATGTTTTACCCTTGTTTCATGAACATGAGATATATTATTATGTGTTTCCTAAGCTAGTCGTATTCTTTGTATGTGCATATGAGATATTTTGGCTAATGTATCATGTCCTGATAATGTTACATTATTATTACAACTGGATTCTTTGATATTAAGTTTCGAGCAAGTCGGTGACTTATGAGCAATACTGACTGCAGTTAGATTTCAGAGAAAGAATGGAATTATTTTATTGTTTGTGAGCTTGTGTCAATCCTAGGATTAATAGTTGGAAAAACATGACAACAGACATTTTCGTCAGTTGCTAAAACCACTTACTGTTTAAATTAAGACTGACAGAGTGATAAATATGCTGCTATGGGAATAAATTACATTTTGTTAGACTTAGTCATATACAATAACATATAACGCAACCCACTCGATAAATAACCCGTACTGATGCGGTACTTACCACGTACGGATCCCCAAATTGTGCAAACGTTTTTACAAGTAGACAACACGCACTTGTAAGTACGGCGGGTTTGACCCCGCATACATCAGACATTCTTATTGGATTAGTGACGCAGGCTTTATATAGACTATGTTTTGTCAATTTCGTTCTTCGTTCTTCTAAAATAGCAAGCGCCCTAAGCAAGGTATGGTAAGTTCCTTATGTCTAAAATACATAAATATTAACCTCCTTAGGCGGTCATGTAATAAACTAAGTGAACCATATACAGATTGAGAGTGATGATTGGATATAAATCGTTTGTATCGAACAATTTTAGTCCGTAAATTTCGTCATATATTTGTCTGAATCATTTACCATGCTACACGCTTCTCCCAAAGCTAACTTCATATTCCAAACATAACTGATGCTTAGACGAGGAACAGTAAATTTTCGAAATATCGGAAATGACTACATTGTAAGTTTGAAGCAAGACGTATTGTTTAAGAATATGCCATAATCAAATGCACCAATAATATCTACAGACGACAAATGACTGGTTAAACGAATTGATAAATGTCAGACATCTCTCCTAGTAAGGTTTTTACATTAAATAATCATCTTTGTAAGACCAAAGGTACAGCTACTTGTTTGGTAAAGGCATACGAAATAGATTTACCTAAATAAAATAACTTTTATATACATAAAATTATACAAAAATATGATCTAAACCATTTGACTTTAATGAGAGCAGCCTCTACCTTACAGGTACAGACACAACTGTTTTAAATAATTCTGATGAATGGTCAAGGAGAAAAGCCTGTGAAGTTTTGCAAGTTTACGTAATTGCCTGGTTAATAGCATTGATGAATATCACATTAACTAAACCAGTCAAAATCAGCGAGAACCGAATATGTCCTTCAGCTATACACATGTGCTTTGGGTAATTGCAGTTAATGATCAGGAAGTAACGCTTTTGATGTTTTGAAATCTATTTAACTGAACATAAAACTAAGTGTGTGCCAACGCTTACATCTCACATTATGAAACATCAAACGTTATGCCGCTAACTCTGATTTGACGGATATATGGTTATTGCCTTAATGACAAAATATTTGTATGCACAACTTTCAAGATATAAGTATAAGCATAAACAAATTGCAAACACGAAACAACGTCACTCAAAACATAATTATTTATGTATAAAAAGCCGACAATTTCTTTGTAATTCACATTCTGGACCATTAAGAAGTTCTCCTGTAAACAGAACATTCCCTTTTCGAATTATAAAACACAAGCTTTTTGATTTACACACAGGTTGCTTCTTGGCATTGGAATTTACGGAGAATATCAAAATGACGGCTCATTGAATACAAAAACTTTAACATATATTAATAGAAGCATAAATTACTAAAAGTTGCAAAAGTAAAACAAACTTCCTGCATTCAAACCAATGTATTTTCAAACAGTCTTGAATGATAGGTGCATCCATCAATACAAATGCGCTGTATTCAATACCTTTTCTGTCCTTGTAACGAAAGTGTCATAATGAACCAAGTCTTCACAATGGCATTATCTGCCTTGCAAAGATAATGTAATTAATATAGATACGTTCTCTTCTCATTTAACTCTATGTGTTTAGTTCTTGAAATAACAAAGGGGTAGACCTACCTTAAACGTAGAAGTTCCTACAATAGGTTATTCGCTATGCACTTCGTAAACGTCTAGACACTATATTAATGTTATTGAACTGCTTACCACCTCAAACCATCATCAACATAATGTTCAGTCCTGTAAGAAAGCAAAAGGGAAAACGCCGCTTCCAAAGATGTAAATTGATATGCCGTGATAGAGAAAGAAAACGCCAAAGCTCATTAAGATACGAGGAAAAATATTATCCAAGATTAAAATATATTTGGCTTCGTTTTGTATTACTAGAATAATATTAGTAATCATCTTATTAACCTGACATGAAAGAGAAGCACACCTATCATCTAATACATGTATATATAAAGCCCGCCGTTTCTGTATACTTTGTAATGACATGTTATTATATCCGACACTTGAAAGTCCATGCTGCGATATTCATGGCAGACTCTTACATTTTTGGAGTATTTTTATTAACTTGATCACAATCTTTATCAAAGTCCTGAATGAACTTAGGATGTTCGGTATGCTGTTACCCTAGAAATATTGCCGTTTAAATAGTGGAAACACAAAAACAAGAATAGATTCTAAAAACAGAAACAATGAAGAAATCTAAAAACTGCAGAAATAAAATAAGACAAAACGTATAATTATATTGAAAAAATAAAATTTCACTTCACCTGGGTTAAGCTGCCAGGCGGTCTTCAAGCCAGTTGGCAACCGCAAAAGACGTTGCTTAACTTACATCCGTGGCAGGCTGCTACACTGTGTCGCTGGTTGACTAACATACGTGAAGATGCGATTTATAGCGACTTTATACTTGCCACGCATAACTTACATAAGATGTAGTTGTCTAAAATATCTTACACTGCATGCAGGTAATAACTAAAGTAAACATCATGAAAACGTTGGTCATTATGCCGTACATTACAAGTAATATATATATGAATACAACCACTAGAATATTATGCATTGACAGTTTTGATAGTACATTTGTATCCTTACGCCATTGATAAAATTTGGTCTTCGCTGAAGAGGTGTACTTTCTGAAAACCGATTATTAGCTTGTTCGTACCGAACAACAAAAATAAATCGTATTATAAGAAAACATAACACAAATATCAGTCGGATTCAAATCCGCTCAACCGTGACAGTGTTAGCGCTGTTGGTCGATATTTAAATGCAACACATTTAGCCGATCAATATCCTGTATTTAAATGATGTAATTCACTATGTACGCACCTAAGATGAAGGGCAGTCATTTGGCGAACGGAGGTCACACTTAGGGACAAATAAGGAATGTTGTTTCAATCTTCATCAGCACAAATTTAACAGTGCAAACTAATGCATATGAAACTCTTCAATGGCTTTAAAGATAATTATTACAGCTAAAAATTTGCAACTATGATGATTTCAATTGCGTATTGACTGAGGACTGCCCATTAAGCTGTACGTTTGCTTTTAGCTCAATAGAAGCTCAACACGAATTTGTAGTGGACTTGTCTACTTAGCTTTGCGCTAGACAATATGTAAATAGCATCATTGAAAACGGAGTGGTTTTAATACGACCCTATTGGAATGGCAATTATCTCTCAATCCTTTAAATGCTAGCTTGTTCGCGGCACCAAGTGTCTTGAATCTACTTCAACTTTGATTTATTATTTGAACGTCAAACCAAAACACTTAATCAGTATCCATTTGTTGCTAGTTATGCCAGTTGCAAATCAACAGGTAACATAAATTTTCCAAGGAAAGAAACATTTTCTCATTCAAATGTAACCTTCAGGTTTAAGACGCCTGCAATTATGATGGTCCATGTTTCAGAAAAGAAGAATAGCTTTATTGTTTAATTATATACCCTATCCAGACATTGTTTATGCACATATTTTGATTTTAACGATTCGTTAAAAAGATGTAGGCATATATATTTGTTAACCTTGAGTACAAAAATATTACAGAGAGATAACCTCGAAGTTTAAACGTTATTTTATCATTTATGTATCTAAATCAATGTTTACTCATTTTGTGTAATGACAACACTATAGATATTAGTAGATGGAACATAAAATATGAAATATGTATGTTTATTGACACATACGTAGCCATACCTCTTAAGACATTCATTTTAAAGGGGATTTAATATTCTACACGAGAAAGAAGTTTCGATAAATTAAAATATGATTGGTGACAACACAAATCTCATCTGCAGGTAATAGAAATCAATATGTACAAAATGGAAAGTTTTACAGTCAAATTGTTGCCCAAAACATAACTTTATTATGTGTCACTCAACGTTTTGCAAAACAATGACAACTGCCTTATTCTGAATGTGTACATGTAGAAATTTACGAAAGCAACTTTTTCTACACCGTTCTCTGTCACGTATTATTTCAACTTAGTAACTATGTTTGATACCGCCTTCGCCTTTCTCAATTTCCCTTTTTTCCGACGGGAATTCTTCATATAAAGGTATTCCAGCGAATGACATAATAAAATCGGAAAATACCTCGGTATAGCAATATGGTTTTTTATTCTGTTATTTACTTCTTCTTTGAATACATACATTTCAATTTTATTGTAAAAGAAACGCACTAAGTTAAACGCATTTGCCTTCAAATTGACGGAGTGGGCCTCAAATATTAATTGCATTCATGTCTACAAATTGCACATATTTGCAATTTCTATTTCGTATGAAAGCAACATAGAGGATAAGCTATACTGTAGTTAGAGGAACTAGTTTGCCTATATTTCTCATATGCAGATCAGAGTTCAAGTAAGAGTGTTGTAACAAGTCGTGGATGTATTGAAAAACTTATATCTACATATTAGATTTCAATTTATACTACTTTACCATTCTTGCGTAAAATATATATGGCACTCTGTTTAATAGATAAATGGAAAGACTTGTTATATATCACAATATATATATCGGCAAATAAAAAAATATAGGTTTTTATGTTCTATAATACGTTTTTGCAACATGTTTTACAGTCTCTACTCGCCTTTTCTTACGCTTAACATATCAAAATGAATAACCTTGCAAAACTATTTAGTCACAAGCCAGGTGCCAAATCAGGAATGTCGACCTATTCGCATAAACTCCTATCGTTTGTGTGTTTTGTCTTACATTTAAATGCGATTAGAAAGCATAATCACGATAATATTCCTTTGATTTGGTATAATCCAACATTTCGCATGCATTTACAAGAAAAGTTTCCACAAATTAATCAAATAAATGGAACAAAGTACTTGACTTCAAAGCAATGCTCTTACAGTTATATCTAAGGGTGATTTACTTGCTTTTAAGGTTCTATCAATAAGATGTTTAATGTTCGTTACGGTTTTAAAGTTACCCCTTTATACCGCTCCCATAAAATTGAGATAATCAACACAGTTACAGAAATATAATTATCAGCCCATAAATCTCTAAACTTTAGTCTGCATAATTACAAAAAAGGCTGATGTCATGATGCCATGAACAGAACTTGTTTTGAGACAGTAATAAAATGAATTCATAACAGCAAAAGCGTAAGCATTGTAGTGAAAAAATATTAGCATTTTGATTTGAGTGCATCGCCACTGATGGTTATGTCCTCAATATGTATAGTAATTATGTTAGACCTGTCTAGCAATAGATACATACAGCTGGCTGACTTGAATATTAAACAATAGTACGCCGAATAAAAACTTAGCTTATGGATTATTTACCCTCTGAAAGCCACAACCTATACAGTGTTGCGGTGTCGTAAAACCCAACTCAATAAATCAATCTGAAAAAAAAACTGTACACTGACCAAGTTGTAAGATAGCCCTTAATCTAAAAGAAAATATGAGCTACATGTAAAAGTGTACCAAACTATATATTTAAAACTTAACCTCACGGTTGTAACTATTGTACGAAAAATAATGTAAAAAAAACGGCAGTAGACGATGTTCTTCGTCAGCGACCTAGATTTGTATTCGTGGGTGTTTAAGTTCCGTTGTTTTCCGATTATTTTCCGATATCGTCCGTCTCTAAATGGCCATTTCAATACGGTGATTTTGCATGCGTCGATATTCGGAATGTATTCGCCAAATTCGAATGGCTGTCGTTGTCAAATAAAAATATTCCAGTTAAGAGAAATCGTAAATAAATGGTTTTAATGGCTATAATCTGAATTGTATAAGGCGCACTAACTTGCATTTAATAACTTGCGACTTTTCCATGACAAGTGTACATGTATTTGCAATTCTGCAGAAAGGCCTTTGAACATTTTGTTGAATTTATAAATTAGAATGGTATCGTTTCAATCACCCGAAATGTAAATGCACAAGTCCATTCTCTTATCATTGGTAAGAGCCTAGTTGTGAGCGAAATTCTGCAAATGAAATATACAGACGGTGCACGTCATTATTTAAACACATCATAATTGTACGGAAACAGCGGTCTTACCAAAAAGCTAATCAGCGCAAATAATCTGGTTAAGAGCATTTTAAGAATTTCCTTTCATATGAGAATATATTTGTACTGTTGATATTGAAATCAAACGTGTAGAATATAATGTTGAATGTTTTTTTAATGTATCAGATCAGAGGTTTTAAATCATATCATGTGATTAAATCTATACACATTTTGAAGCGTAAAACGAGCGGATGCACTGACCGGCTGATACTTTGTTACAGAATGTAAACTTAATTCATCTTGTTTTTGGGTTAACTGTTGATCCGCATATTTGTTAACGGCATTTATCCAGACGGTTCGACGGAAAGGCACAAAATAAACCAATACTACACAATCCGCAAAATACCAAGCGTTTAAAACTTTGATCCTGTTATTCCTATGTTAGTATAAATAAAATCATCTGAAGCTCGTACTTTTTCTGCCAGTAATATGATGATACCAATTGAAGTTAGTGTCCATATTTCATACTTATAAAAACGCCTATTCAGTTTCATTTTGGATCAAACGATGACATCAGAGAAAAAATTGTTACTAGAGATTTTCTTTAAACAATATTGAGCAAATGCATTGGAAAATCATTTTAAAAACCTTGCAATTATAGTTTAAACTTTGAACTTTAAGGAAATTAAAACGTTATGAAAATTGAATTGATATTTTCGGAGTTTTATTTGCTACAGGAATGCCGTTTGGAGACAAAATAGGTGGGCGTGTGATATTTTGACTGATAAGATACTCTTTGTACTAATTGTGTATTAGTAGATTATCTCTGTATTATCTGTGTCTGCTCAAACTCAGGACTTACTGTTCTAGAACTGATATTTTATACAGCTCTGAAAGTAATATGCCTGTCAAGCAGGGGTAGTCACTTTGCTTTCTTTATAAATGAAATGTTTGAATGTATGCAAAGCGAACACAATATAAATCCACTACTATAGAAGTTAAATCATACTTATTCACTTTTGTTTGCTGGTGTCATTATTGTCTATGTGAGAATGTTTGCAACTTTTAATAGATACACAGTCTTTGTAATACTTTAGAAGGACTGTTAGTGTTGATACCGATAAAACTTTTGGCAAGGTAACATATGTGTATTACACATATACTTAAATCTGTACAAAAATTAAGATAATTTGGAGTTTCATTGTCAAAAACATTTTTTTCAAACTCTAACTTAGAGATAAGGCTACGTAGGCACCATTTGATATATTATGAAATAAAGTGAAACATCATTTAAGCCATTTGATGCTATCAACCTGCTAATTTTAAAATAGCACTGTCCAATGGGAAGTTCACAAAAACACTGATATTGAATTATCATATTTTAATTTTTCAAGTAAGTTTAGGACTAAAAAAGCAACACCATGTAATGTACGTTCCAATCACAGCGCCTATCCAAGACCATGTCTCTTTTACGCGATGTAGAAAGCACAGAGAACATTTACTATATACAAACGTTTACCAATGTGATTCTTCTATCAAATCCAAACATCATACAAATCGCCAAACCAGATTTGAGTCCATTTTCCATTGGCTTCAATCATCACGGGTTTAGCAATTTCTCAAAATTTGACGGTGTTTTACAAGTATTCGTTAACATCATGGTGACGGTGTTATTTAATTATCTTACAATCCATAAAAGTTCAGACATTCTGGAGAATTAACTACATTATGTGGTAAAGGTTATATGTCTGAATGTGTAAAAAACTCATTACGAAATAGCCATGGACTGCCAACTTTATGGATTCGAGAAAAGCGAAGAAACCATATAAAACTTCAGTTTCACAGTAAATGTCACATCTAAATATATCAAAAGCAGCATCGGTATGAAATAAAAACTAAATCAGTAATAATCGAAAAGCTTAAGACTGCAAATTAGAATCACTAGGAAAAAAAGTCGATGCATTGTTTTCTAGTGTTGCATAGATAATGCATTAGGAAATTACCTGGAATACAACAACATCAGTCCGGAGTAGAGAACTAGGGATGGGCAGTACCGTTGGTCTCATATATCACCTAAAACCTTAACCCGTCAGTCACTGTGTAGACGTTTTAAGCGTGGTTTCAGTGACTTTATGTAAAACATTCACAGTAGATGTACAGAGTGCCATCCTGAAACATTTTGCATTCATGTTATTTTAATAATTACAAAATTTGGCAGATGTTTGAAACTTCTGAACGTTTTTAACCAAATTTGGAGTAGAGCCGCTCATGTAAGTTATCGTGAATTGTCATGTTTGCAAATTCAATGATATTCTTTGAACAAAAAAGATGCTTTTACACAAGTGCTTAATTAGATATCTGAACTCAACAAAATAATGTCCGCAATTAAATCTTACGATGGAAGAATAATTCAGCAAATGGACGTTTGTCGGTGAATGTCAGCAAATTGTCTTTTGTTTGACCAGCATATCAGTCAGGCCTGTGTCTGGTAGGATCAGATTGCTTATGCTTATGTAATTATACATGCATTGCAAAAACAGAAAACGATTATTTTTAATTTCATATTTTCTCATTGTTTGACACTACAAAGGGACATTGAACGTGAAATTATGAAATATCCATAAGGATAATTGTACCGTTAGTTACTTTTTTTCCATTAAGTGTAAATTAAATATTTTGTGTATATACAATGTCTGTTTTTCTGAGTATATAGCTGTTCCACCTAAAAACAAAAAAAAACAACAATTAAAAGTACTTAATTTGTGCTAAAAAGGCGTTGAGGCGGCTCCAATGGCATCTTTATTCAAGCATGATTTCATATCATTGCCAATTTCCCCAGTTCATCATATGAGTATTAATCATGATGTCTTCAACTGACTATGTGTTCCAGTTTAAAACACCTGAGGCTGACAAGTGACGAATTCATGCGATGTCCTGTTTGCAGTTGAACAACTCTGCAATAAAATGTTGCATTGATAAAATTTTAGCGATTTAAATTTTCTCTAAACATTTGATTTGCCTCAAGGGAATACTTTTTTGCCAGCTTTATGAGACGGACCATAGGCATTATCAAACTGGTAATTAGGATTGAAAGATACTTGTTAAAAATAAATAATACCAGAAGAAAATTCGCATCTAAAGACTGGTTTATGACACAAAATAACCATGGCATCATCACAGTTAACTTGAGAGCGCTTGAACTGATTTTGTTTGAGTGAATATATTGTTTGCTATAGGAACTGTGCTGACGTTTCCAAGTGTGACTGTCTTTATGTGACAGTTCAGAGTCTAGACGAAAATTTTTGTAATTGTAGAATTGTCCAAAAAAAGTGCTGACCATGTAGCTCTGCAATTTGCCTCTTTTTCATAAAATGAAATAACACTTGCTCAAGGAATGAATAACATTTGCATGACTTTAATATCCCATCCAATTTATGGCGTTATATACTTAGTGCTCCATTGAACTAGTGTCTTGAATCTTACCTCTTTTAGAGCAGTACTGAAATAGGAACGTAATCACGAATTAGATAAATCGCTGGCTACCAAAGCTTTTAAGTGAAAACAGTTTCATGTTGTTTTTTTTAACTGTCTGGCGTGCGGGCATCTGAGTAGAATAGTTAAAAATTAGTTAAATTATATATACGTATACTAAATTACACTCCCATTTGACATCTTTGATATCTTATTGTTTGTGTTGTTGTTTGAAATGTTAAACGTAATGGTAAAGATAACTTAATAATTTAATTTTGACCATTCAAGTTTAACTTATCGAATAAAAGAAACATTTTATATACTGTGTATTCAATTATCTTTTTTCGGATATGGCATAGATGTTAATCATTGTTTTTATAGTGCATATTTCACAGGATATCTTTTCCTGTAATAGTGAGATATATTTCCAGTTTCATAAGCTTCTTTTTAAGGCCAAACAAAGATCAAGCCATAGTTTCAATCTGCAATTTTTCTCATATTTGGCACCAAAACAGACAGCATGAACCCGTGAGCTTAATAATATGATATCAGTTTATGATATCAATATATTTCACTAAGGATATCCTATACTGAAATTTAATGCTAAAAGTTATAAGTAGAAATGGGATTTCGTTGTAAGATATTAACTGTCGCTTGAAAAACTCCCTTATTTATAGTAATGTTATAGCTGGTCCATACCTCAATTGATGATTTATACAAATATTTTGAATATGCAATTAAATGTCAGTCAGCCCTACAAATTCTGGCCAGCACAGGAATGTGGTTTTCATGTTAATGGAAATATTCGCTAGGTTTTTTATTTGGAGTTAAGACTGAATGAAGAAGTTCATTATATTGGAAGTAAGACTGAATGAAAAAGTACATTATAATAGAGATAAGACTGAATGAAAAAGAACGTTATATTGGAGATAAGCTTGAGTGAACAAGTACATTATATTGTACACCAGTATGTGACACTTAAGTATAGTTTTATGAAATATATATTGAAATATTTTGCAAACATTTACGGAATTACTTAACAATAAGGATGTAAAACATGGTGTATTGAAGTAATATGTTCGACTGCATAGCACTGATATCAAATTTGTATGATGTTCAACAACGTTTAATTATGTAAATTAGGTACTTGGTTATTTATACCGATGTTACTTTATCAAGAAGAAGATGGTTGGAAAATTTCTTGCCACTGAAAAAGTAGGTAAATACAGACTTAAATAAATGTTGTGAAAGAGATTAAAATGTGTTGAATCAAAGTTTATTTTGTGTCCATTTTATAGAGATATCAGAGTGAAGGAGTTATTCAGAAAAGTAGTATTTTTCCTTACCTTCTCAGGGAATGTTATGATTATACAATTAGCAAACACTTATAGACGTACACCCGACAATGAACACAGTTTGTATCTGTACTAGATAGGAGAATTTACCCTGATCATTATGAAAAGAGAAATGTGTTTATCTAGTATGCGATACAATGAAAGAAGTGTATATGATTTTGATGCATACGAGGGATGATCAATAATTACGTTGACTACCTCTATATTTTTGATATTATAAGACGTGTATTATGAAGGAATATATCAATAGAAACGTCTTTCTATCCTCTACTATGCCTGTTGATATAACAAATGTCTGTCTCTCCTACATAAAATGACAGCGACTTGAAGACACACACTATTTCGCTGCCGTCCCACGTCGTGATCTATTCGATGACGTGAATGACGTCGTCTATCCTGAAGGTGCTAGAGATAGTCTAGTGTGATCTCTCTTCTTCTCAAAGTAGGCACCGGAACATTATTAACAGTGTTCTTGTCTCGTTGGCCATTGGTTGAAGATGATATCCTGATAGTACTTTGGCGGGTACTGTATCAATGCTTTTGCAGCCGTCTGTAGCTCATGTACCTGTCTCTCTTAAAGTCGGTCATAATGCGTGGTACCCAGCTTGTGTGCGCCCACAAATACATGTCTGTCTTCTTTCAGAATAATAAAGTATAATTTCGTGATTTTGTAAATGATAAAATAAGCGCTTGCGGTTTTCTAACTTGGGACAATTTATATCATCTTTAATGTTCATCACAATAATTTGCAGCAATTTGAATATTCACTTTTATACAACTGTATATGAAAATATAATTGTACAAGAGAGGTGACTACTGCTAAATATCTTCCGGATGTTTTATGTTGTGGTCAGAATGGTGTGTGTGGTTTAATTGGTGATATTAGCAGCCTCTGACAGCCCCCATGTACGGTCATTCTGCAATCCGCTTTCATGTTGTCTTCTATTGACGTCACGGCTGACAGTTTGATTGCTGACTGAATCGTCGTCAAGGGACTGTCGGCCATCAAAAAAAGGGTGAAACCACTTGAAAACCAGTGTACGACAAACGCAAGTTTCTCGATGTGTCTGCATTATTAGCTTATACGTTTTGGATAGGTTTTACCTCTGTCTTTGACTTCCCGGTTAGCTTAAGTGGTAGAACGTCCGCTTTCGGTGCGGGAGGCCGCGGGTTCGAACCCCGACTGGGTCATACCAAAGACCTCTAAAATAGTAGTAATTGCTTCCCTCCTTGACGCTCAGGATTAAGGGTTAGCATTACGACTGGTTTGTCGATATCAGTGACCGGCCGGATTCAGCCCCCACGTGTATCAGTGCTATACATTGGCACATAAAAGAACCATATATCTCTACAGAAGAGTTCTGTGTATCTGCTTCCCTCTCTCTGGGACGCCCATTAGACCTAGCTGGCAGAAAGTGATGTAAATCAAACAAAACAAAACCTCTTTCTATGCAAATTTAGTGTTTGCGCGAATTTCCAAACGTTCTTGTGATAACATAATGAAACCCAAAGTATGTATAACTGCCATAGAGCTGAAGTTGTTTATTTCACAATGCAATGGCCAAATGATGTCCTATTTTCATTTGACGTCTCGCATAATTCGTCAAACGAAATCCTATAATTTATTAGAATTTATGTGGATAAAATTTATTTTATTAAGTTTCTACTTCAGCATGCGTTGGACAAAAGTCACCTTGGGCCAGTTTTACAAAACAACTTACGCAAGTTACATGAACAAGATTTATATGTGCATATGCATTTTGTATGGATATTGCATTTACAAAAGAAAGCAGATATAAATACTCAAAATGTAACATTTGCAAGAAGAGGGAAAAAGTTGACTTACGAACATTTCTTACGTAAGTTGTTTAGTAAAACGGGCCCCTGGGCCGGTGTTGGGTTATAATAGTTACGTTATATCCTATTGTCTTGGACTGTATGTTGGTAAAATGTTTACTCATTCAAATTGTACTATTTTCAACATGTTGCGATACATGTAACTATGAAAAAAAGTTATGGGACCAGTCTACGTAATTATTTTTCATCCCTCGTACATGTATCTACTCTTTTTTACGACTTAGTGCTATACATATCTGACCTTAATACCTTCTGCTACCAAATATTTTACAATATTTGTAGGGACGGTGGTTTTGTAGTAACACGCATGCCTTAGACAGGTCCATCGATATGTCTGGGTAGAAACATTATTCCATATGTCTCTCATTCCACCGAGGTAAATGTGAAGATGTAAGCCGATGTGCCATGGCTGCAATCTGTGCCATCTGTCAACGGCAGACTAACATTATGATGATCAGGGGTAATAATGTCATGTAAAGCACTCTTGAACGTACGTCAGAAATGAAAAGATTACTATACAAATGTTGTATCATTTAAATATGTAGCTACTGTTACTGACGTGTTTGGAATAATTATTTACACTATTTTATCGTTCTTACTATACCCAAATTGCGCTGCATATTATTTTTTGTATTATGATAACTAAATAAATGTTTGAGTTGAAAAAAATAAAAAATAAAAACTGAAACTCTTCATGATTGATATCGGTTTTTTATTATTCTTGGTCGGAGACTTCTAATAATACATTCAGATTACTACTGAAGTAACAAAAATATATCAGAACATTAACCCTTCTCGACCCCTTTATTCATATTGTGTCAACCGGTCAAACTGAGCATAATGACTTGTTTGTCCTATGGAAATAAAGGTAATAAAATAACATCACTGTAAAAAAGGGTCAATTTTATAACTTAATTTTACCATAACCATATAGTCGAACAGGTTTTGTCTGATTCGAAAAACGACTTAAGCATTCAATACATATCTCGGATAAAACGAGTAAGTTTGTTTGCATCTCAATTTTATGCAGCGTTATCCAGGGCACCTTCCAGTTATACAGTCAAAACTTTATGTCATATCAGCTAAAACGACGTACAACCATTTGTTATTTTAAGAAGGTGCTAAATTAAAGAGATAAAAAACTCGTGTAAGACAACTTTCTCAACTTGTGGTTAAATATAGTGTGCTTGAGTTCCCATTTTCTTTGTCGTTAAAAGTTGAGTTCTGAAGGCCAACAAGTTTCGAATATTACGGATACTGACTTCTAACTTATTGATAATTTATTAATGGTTTTTGAATGTAATTGATAGCAATTTTAACGTTTTCCATTAAAGCTTCACGTTTACGATTTTCATGCCCATTCAGTTGAGGTTTAATTTGTATCCTTACATCATCATTTTAGCAGGACTAATGTAAAATATCTAATTTCATGTCAGACGACTACTTTATCAATGAGAATTTTAAAACTCATTTACACACTTATTTTACGTTTAATTCAGTGCCTAAATGAAAAAGCTTTCTATCGTGTGAAAGTCGGTGTCTGCCTGGTTGCACAGTGTTTTAAAATATTGGTTTTGAATTCGATTATGTTAGCATTTGTTTTCAGGATGAGATAATTTGACCGAAATTCAATCTTACTGTTAAGGATTCCGCAACAGTCCAATATAAATCTCAAACATAAATAAAATAGATATTGATCATCGACTAATACCAGAGAACGCTGGTGCGAAATGATAGACAAATATTAAAATACACAATATTTATCATTGAGACGTACGACCGCGTAACGTTTAACTTGAAACGTTTAAAATTGCGTAGTTACAAACTTACATCCCTCAAACGTTACATGTGTTTGTCAACTGTTATTAAAAGCTTTCGCCTACGTTTATTCATATACTTTTTCATCCATTAGTCGCTGTTAGTATACAATTTGACCTGCTAGTAACAAGGCGGCATCCACTAGATAGCTTCCAATGCATTTGTTACATATATGTGGTGCGTTGGTCCCGCGTTAGTAACCAGATGTGTCATGGAACTTTAGATAAGTGCACGATTTAAACACGTATTTATAACCTTCATAGACAAGCGTACGAGAACTTCATTGTCAGGTGGGGCTATAAAAAATAAAATTGTACAGTTAAGATGATCAAAATTTATTATTTACAATTATCCAGCGGTTAATTTTAATTTTTAATATCATACAATACGACACTGTTTTATATCATTAGGTATGTTCTCATTGCAGATACTATTTACATTCTTACTTAAACGAGATATGGGGATTTGGATTAAACGCTTCCTTTGTCAAACATGTTCATGGCCACTAATGTCTTTGTACAAACAGTGCATTTTCTATAAATGACCCCACAAATGCATTTTCATAGCTTATGAGAAAAGCAAGACTGACTTACAGCGTAATATGTTACTGTGTTATTATTCAAATGTGCATTTAAATCCATATATTCAAGGAAACCGTTAAAAAGCAGAAACATCTCTACATATAAAATTGCGTCCACCAGCCAGGCAATTGTAACATGTAACACGTTTGATGCTTTAAAGAGTCGTATCAAAATATCTAGATCAGTAAAACGATTTGCGCCTTAATGGTGTCGTTTACTGGTTGATATGACAAACATGATATTGTTGGCAATTATTCATACTCATAAGAGTCAAATAAATTTATTCTTAAAAGTCGACACCAGGCCAATCTGATCACTCTTATGTTTAACATGCTCCTTTTATTGGTTTAACGACCGCTTTTGTAATATTTCAGTTCTAATCTGGTGGGCAGTTTGCCTTACCTTTAATTTTAGAAGATAGACGCGTGCATTAAAAGACCTGTCCACGAGAAATGTATTGTTCAAACAAGTCGATCTAGAAAAAATAGACCTCAGTCAAACAAAAGAATAGGTGTGTAATTAATGTTGAATATTTAGAAAATAAGCAGATGTTTCTTTTGCAAATTTGGCACAGAGAGCTCGTGCCTATGCCATTCCTGGCAGTGACCGTTGCCCGGTCAATTTGTTTGAGACATATGTTTCTCGGCTAAATCCAAATGCCTCATCAACAACATTTTACTATCAGCCTTTGGCGCGACCCACATGTGGTGGTCAGTATGCCATTACTCCTGTTGGGCACAATAAACTTAAGGATATTGTAAAGACAATGATGGAGATGGCCGGTTTCCAAGGTTTCTACACTAATTACTCTCTTATGGCCACTACGGCAACACGGTTGTTCGGATAACATATTCCAGAGCAAATAATAAGGGAACAAACTGGTTACCGTAGTAGTGCGATCAACAATTACAAAAGCACCAGTGACGAGCAAAAACGACTCGTTTCTTCGGTTTTGCAAGGGACTTCTAAGGGGTCATTGTTGCCCGATAAAGATGAGCAAGTGAACAATACTGCCACTGGTGTGATTCCCACTCTATCAAATAAAACGCCGCATAATTTTAAGGTTACCAATTCGACAATACATTTCCATGCGGTTGCCTCTTTCCATTTTTATAAGATTGTACAATGCCTTTGATAAACACTTATTTGGGTGGACTATACTGAAT
>JAULCC010032111.1:0-15352 GCA_032358795.1 Nuttallia obscurata | reverse complement strand
CCCCCCCCCCCCACCCACACACATACACTCGCAAAAAGAAATTACATACATTTCGAAAAAAAACACACTCAAAAACACATTTTTGTATTTAAATATTTCTCGGAGAATGTTTGAAAAAGAGGGTATATAAAATCGTTATATTAACTAGTCTTTATGATGTATTAGCATAGATTAGATAGAAACAAAATACAAAGCAAATAAACAAACAAACAAAACCAATGAAAAAAAGAGAAAAACAACAACAACAAAATTGCCAAATAGAGTATAGAGTTACAAAAAAAAGTTTGCAACTGCCATCATCATTTTGTCATTCATCATTAATTTCATTTCCTTTATCCTCATCCCGCTTTTTACGACTAAACAATACAGACCCAGATCAGACAAAAGGAGACGTTTGGTCGAGGTCGCCAATGTTTGCAATGGGATGGTAAAATTCCTCTGGACTTTCGTTACAACAGGACTCGGGGATAGAGGTGGACGTATACACCATCATTTTGTAAGGCAGGAGGAATTCATCATAGCTGGCAGAAAGTGACGTAAATCAAACAAACAAACAGAACCTAATGTCAAGTCACCAATTGAATATTTGTACATAATAATGGAAAAAAAAAGATGGAAAAGTTCATAATATCATTAGAGGTATCTGTGTTCTGTGTCACCATTTGAGGCGAGGAAATATAATATCGGATACGCTTGTGAAAAAAATCACATGTCATAAGATAGCAAAACTCGATGTTTCAAATAAAGATTTTCGCGTCCTGCACTGGAAACAAATTTAACAACATTGATGGACAAACGCCCCTAACGGTTTTCGTGATATACAAGACAGATATGTTATTTTCAGTAGTCTTAAGTGACTTTCTAGCTGTGGCGTTCGTTAACTAGGAGAAATAACCTGTAACACATTTACGAAACGGACATTTTCATTCATTAAAAGCATTCCAGGTCTTGTTTGTAGTATTTAAGAGATATAAAAGTATTTATTGGTAGTCTTAGGCAATCACCGGATAACCACTGGTAACACCGTTGATTGTTTGCGCTTCAGGGTTTAAAAGAAATTGAGATTGGTATATATGCCCAGACCTGTAACGTCTTATCCAATTAAATGACATGTCAATGTTATTCATTAATACTCTGATTGTCAGAGCAGTCAACAACAAAGCGGCCAGGAATTGTTGTTGTTCGCACGTTTATATGCTGGACCATGGCAACCCCGTTGTACATGATATAAAAAGCCAAGATTGTATTGACACTGGACATTGGCTGACCACACACTCAGGACAAGGTTCCACACATTTTAAGGACATTTGTAGTTTTTCGTAAAACAAACTTTCGACAATGGCAGAAGTAGATCTGGTTAACAGAGATCCCAATAATCTGAACGACCATTTGAAGGTAAGTTGTTAAAATGTTTTTTTTTGTGTTTTTTTTTTGTTTGTTATAGTTTTAGGGAAAACACGGACATTTTTTCAGCATACATTCGATTAGTATTTTTTTATAAAGCATGCATTTGATGCAGATACAGTTTTAAATGAGAAAAGTCAAAACACGCGTCGAATTTGTTCCAAATAATTGTGTCAATTTAGTGAATAATCGCAACTCAATAAAAACTAAAATGCGATAAAAATAGTACAGACTGATTATCTTAACTGATTTGAAAATGTTTTCATTTCATGGGTTATCTCGTTTAATCGATGAACTATTTTACATTTACTGTAGAATATCTATTTAAGTATGTATCGTTTTTGAAAATATAAAATAGATAATATATTATTGTTCTGTACACAGTAGCTGTATAAGGTGTATACTTTGTATTTCAAAGGACCACCCGCTAATATGACAGGAATAACAATCAGCATGAAATAAAACAAAACAATATTTTACACGGATCACGCAGGCCTTTTCAAATATTAATGTTAACATTTCTATCAAACATGTCCAAATTTGTGTAATCTTTTTTTCTGCCGGTGTTTTCATTTTATTCTTTATTAAAATAGGTTTGATATGCCGTTGTCTTTTAGTTCAAATTATGCCTTTCAGGATTTGCATAAAATTATAAGTACCTCTACTTTGAAAAAAATGTATATATATATATATTTTTTTTATCAAGTTTCTATCAAACATGGAAATTCTTACAAACTAACAGAGAATTTACTATACCT
Organism: Nuttallia obscurata; assembly: GCA_032358795.1. NCBI lineage: Eukaryota > Metazoa > Mollusca > Bivalvia > Cardiida > Psammobiidae > Nuttallia > Nuttallia obscurata. The sequence goes on along the minus strand of JAULCC010032111.1, from coordinate 13,190 downwards.
GTGCTTTGCGTTAAGTTATTGCACTGAAATGTTTATAAAGCTTCAAGAAAAAAGACAAGTTTACAAGAGCTAGTTTATGTTATTTCATTTGTTGTCATGGTAACTGTTACTATGGCTGTTGTCAAGGTAGCCGTTTAGGCTTTAGGTTTAACCTTTCACAAAAATTTCTTTCAGTATCATATGTAGCTAAATCTGGCGAAAGTTCGGTAAAATTAAAACCCTCAGCTCTAAAGCCATATGATGGAATTGGTTAATTTATTAGAAAACCAATTAAGTTCAAACTTTATTTACAGCCACTTTATTTCTTTTGTACATTTCCAATTGTTTACCAATACAATAGTATAGCCAGCAAAGACATACAACAAAGCGACGCCAGGCCATTTACTATACTAACGATCCTCTCGTGAAGAGAGAATTTGGCCTGAAATGTTTTGGGTGTAATAAGGCTTATATATAATTCACCGATCAGTACATTATAATCTTCGTTTTTTTCTTCAGGTCCAGTTCGAAGATGTCCTCGGAGAACCGGAAGGAATTCACAGTATCGACTGTGTCTGGAAACTCTCGTACACTTGTTTCAACCTTTGGCTCAATCTCTGCTACAAGATTGCCACCATATGCTGCGGTATCTGTATCGCCGCCCAGTGGGGGTGTGAATTCGCCGAAATTGCCTTCTATCACATCTGGTATATCACTCCAATGCTCAGAGTTTGCGATATCAACTGCGCTATCTTCAAGAAAGTTTACGAAACCTGCATTAACTGTTGCATAACACCGTGTTGTGAGGCCTGCGGAGGACTCTTCATCAATTTCAAGAAGTGAGGTGGATCGTGTTTGCACGTGCCGCGGTGTTAGGACACTCGCAATGACTCTAACGCTAGGCACGTGTGATAATTATTTGACTTGCTTGCAATGCTGATTGAAATAGCGGAGATTTCGAACGCAAACTGTTAAAGAGAATGAGAAATGAGCACGAAGAGTAATAATTTATTGTCTTTTTATCCATTACAAATGTTTACTTTTTAAAACATTAACTTTTGAAAATCAAACTACACTCATGTCATTATAAATGTTTGAAGTTGCCAGTGTTATTGATGTTACTGGGTAAAATGTTTTTTGTTTATCCGTCCATGATATTATCACTGTAAAATTGCATGTTTTATATTTTTACAATATTAAAATAATGAAATGTATTTAATTGTTCTGTATTAATGAATCCTCCATAAAGTATCATTTGTGACCTTTCTAGTGCCCCCCCCCCCCCTCCCAACTTGTGAGACATATCCGAGTAGTTTCAACATACTGTATTTTATTTCCCATTTTTATATGGGGTCGGGACACAAGTTCTTACAACATTAGTTACGGCCCTTCCCCTACAGCTATACAAATACAGAAGTTAACAATGGAACATACATGTTATTTACATACTTTTACGCAACGGTATTTCACAACTTTGATATGAGAAACATCCGAGTTTGAAGAAATACTTTAAGTCAGTTTATTTCTCTAGAATTATCTGCGTTCATCACGGTTCAACAATTAAAAAAAGGCAAATAGCGCAATGACAATATGTTTATATTTTATTATTAGGCCTATTTTGAAAATTCGTTTGACGCAAATGTTGAGCTATTTCAGGTGCTTGCAATGCATGGTTTGTGATTTTATATGATTAATAATAAAAAGAATGAAATAGTGTAAGATAAAGTGTAAAGAACACAGAAAATTGGATAAAATGTATATAACACTGAATATGAAATAGAACAATTTGTACGTTGATTTACCGTGTAACCGCGAATAATTGAGTTTAAAAGAATAAAACGCGGTTCAGTTTGTCAGTACATGTATAATCATTCCAAAGCTGTTCTTAAACCCCTCTTGTATAACAGAATAGTAAAATTTGAAATACCATGCCAACTTCAACTGCGTGGTATAAAAATCGACTTAATTATAAAGACAGGTAGTCAGCCATGTGTACCTTACTTACCCATAACAAATTGTCAATCAGAGTGATTGTTTCCAGGACAACAGGGTAAACTCTGTTCATATCGCGGCGGTCTCATCCCCTATCCCAATCCTACCGTCGAAATTCTCTACTTTCCAATGTTGGAGTCCTGTTTACATTTCACAAACCTTTCTCTTCCTGGAGTCTGTGATATATTACCTGTAGACTAATTACTTTTCTTTGAGAATTAACTCTAGATATAGAACATCTCGACGGTTGGGCAGTTACAGATTCGAACCTGGGATCGGCCATGTGAATTTCTTTGCACACAATAACTATCCAGCTTACTTGCGTATGTCACTTTTCACACATTAATTGGTGGTTTCGCTTTTTAAAGTTCTACGGGCGTCGATTACTGAATTTTTATCTTAAACTAAAGTCCACCGTTAAAATGACTCCAAAACTGACCAAAAAGTTAAAAAAAGAAGCTGATCAGTTTTTAACGATCAACATTTATATAATGTTGACATGTTGTCGGAGCCAATTCTAAACGTTGAAAAATTACTCCTAGGTCAATTCTTATAGGGTTGGCAATTAAATGATACACCGTTTTTTACAATTGCCTCTCAAACCCACTGCCCAGGGCCCTCGGCAACTAGACCTAACTCAGATCTAACATAACATTATATTAAAAATAAAATGAATAGATGAACTGGGTTAAATATAAATTGTATAGCAGAACAAAACTTATATACACTTTTAAAACACGAAGGCATTCGAGCACGGTGTAAGTGAATGAATAAATAACTTTATAATATAGATTCTATTTTTGCTGCATAGAGCGTCAATAAATTATACCAATAGTACGCGAATCTGAACGTGACGTCATATTATATGACGTCAACGATATCAAAACAAAAACAAAGATGGCGACGCCCAAGTTAAAAGTTGATAATGATAAAACATGTCGATTTTTCGGGAAGTTAAAAAATGACAGACTTATATTGGAAGAAGAAACTAGTGAATAATGTCATGTTTCGTTATTAATCGCAGACACATTGAAAATTTCTTACTGATGCCACACACTCTGAGAGCTCCAAAATCTCCAGGCAATAAAGTAAGTATTTTATTAGGTCAGTAATCCTTCACTTCCTACACACATCTCCTACTCAAAATAGGTTAGATACCATGACATATATTTACAAAAGAGTACCATGCAAAATGGTTTAAAAAAATGAAGACTAAAGGGAAAGCGTAGAATAAATAGATGTACTGTCAACAGATGTACTATCAACTAGAATTTACAGATCATACAAAATGGATTTTGTCAGATAATGAACTTAAGAAACACAAGCCATTGTAGTTGTGCCAGAGATTTTACGTTTGAATAAAGAGCCATTGAATGCGTTGTTTTAAGCCACTAAATACGTTGTTTTTCTTTCACAGGACGATGAATGATGGTATTTTCATTGGCATATGTGTGGGTTCAGCAGTTCTTTTCATTGTCATGTAAGTGTTTAGATCTAGTATCGGTCTGTAGATTAGTTTAAACTGATTTATTTTAGCTCAATTATGTTGAAAGCCTTTGGCTTGTATAAACACTTTCATGTCCGTTTAAGGATTGAATCAGTACTTGGTATCAAATGAAGGTCAGGAAAAAGACCCCAGTCAGGGCTCGAACCCGCAACCTCCTGAACGCAAGGTGGACACCATATCCTGCACTGTAGCTTATACGTACACATTTTGATACACGCATATTGAAATGGGGCCGTACCAGAAGTTATCATCATTAAAAGGTTAAAGTACTTCCCCCTACAATTTGCTGTCATTCCTGAAAGAGAGAGAGAGACAGAGAGAGAGAGAGAAAGATAGAGAAAGAGAGAGAAAGGCAGAGAGAGAGAGAGATAGGGAGAGAGAGAGAGATACATGATGTGTTATAAATATAATGAGCTGGACGTCGCGATATGACTGAAATAATGTTAAAGCGACGTTAAATTCGAAAAAACAACAAAATATTTTATTCAGTGTGATATAATCTTGATTGTCATAGGACATGTTACTGTCAGTTTTAAGGTTGACCTTTAGTTCATCTATGTAAGGGATGCACGATGCATATGGTCCTCTTTCCCATTTGAGCGTGCACAGTACCGATAGACATACATTTTTATGAAGAAAATAAATATAACAATGTCAGAGATATTACTTTAACTACTAAGGGGAGGATACTAGATTTTAGAAAAATCAGGATTTACTAAAAAGTTATTGGGGGAAAAAACCCTATAGATACTATTAATTATATTTTAGACAGCTTCAACAAACTAAGTGTTATCAGCAAGAAAGAGATGAGTGCTACCTGCAATTTGTTGATTTACATTTTACAGTATAGTGAGTTTGTTTACAAATGTACTAATAGCTATTTGTTGACTACATATAACAGTATTGTGAGTTTGTTTACAAATGGTTTAAATGTTTTTGTTAATAACATATTATAATATTTACAAGTGGACTAAATGCTATTTGCTGACTACATATAACATAATTGTGTGTTTCTTTACAAGTGGTTAAAATACTTTTTGTTGATAACATATAATAAATTATACTAAATTCCATTTGTTTATTACATAATTGTGTGTTTGTTTTCAAATGGATTAAATGCTATTTGTTGATTACATATAAAAGTATTGTGTGTTTGTTTGCATATGGATTAAAAGCTATATGTTGATTACATTTTACAGTATTGTGTGTTTGTTTACAAATGGATTAAATGATATTTGTTGATTATATATCACAGTTTTGTGTGTTTGTAAACAAATGGATGAAATGCTATATGTTGATAATATTTAACAGTATTGTGTGTTTGTTTACAAATGAATTTTATGATATTTGTTGATTACATTTTACAGTATTGTGTGTTTGTTAACAAATGGATCAAATGCTATATGTTGATTACATATAACAGTATTGTGTGTTTGTTTACAAATTGATTAAATTCTATATGTTGATTAAATGTAACGGTATTGTGTTTTTTTTACAAGTGGTTTAAATGTTTTTTTTTGATTACATATTACATTATTTTATAAGTGGACTAAATGCTTTTTGTTTACTACATATAACATTATTGTGTATTTGTTCACAATTGGTTTAAATACTTTTTGTTAATAACATATAATAAATTATATTAAATTCCATTTGTTTATTACAGTATTGTGTGTTTGTTTACAAACGGACTAAATGCTATATGTTGATAACATATAACAGTATTGTTTGTTTGTTTACAAATAGATTAAATGATATTTTTGATTACATATAACAGTATTGTGTGCTTGATTTTACAAATGGATTAAATGCTATATGTAATTTACATTTTACAGAATTGTGTGTTTGTTTACAAAAGGATTAAATGATTTTTGTTGATTACATATTACAGTATTGTCAGTTTGTTTACAAATGGACTAAAATTTATTTGTTGACTACATATTACAGTATTGTGAGTTTGTTTACTAGTGGACTAAATTCTATTTGTTGACAACATAAAACAGTATTGTGGGTTTGATTACAAGTGGTTTAAATGTTTTAGTTGAGCACATATTACATTATTTTACAAGTGGACTAAATGCTATTTATTGACTACATATAACATAATTGTGTGATTGTTTACAAGTGATTTAAAAACTTTTTGCTGATAACATATTATAAATTTTACTATATTCCATTTTTTTTATTCCATTATTGTTTGTTAGTTTACAAATGGATTAAATGCTATATGTTATTAACATTTAACAGTATTGTGGTTGTGTTAACAAATGGATTAAATGATATTTGTTCATTACATATATCTGTATTGTGTTTGTTTTTTACAAATGGATTAAATTATATTTGTTGATTACATATGACAGTATTGTGTGTTTGTTTAAAAAAAAATTAAATGATATTTGTCTATTACAAATTACAGTATTGTGCGTTTGTTTACAAATTGACTAAATGCTATTTCATGACAACATATTACAGTATTGTGAGTTTGTTTACAAGTGGTTTAAATACTTTTTATTGATAACGTAATAAATTATATCAAATTCCATTTGTTTATTACAGTTAGGTGTGTTTGTTTACAAATGGATTAAATGCTATATATTTATTACATTTTACAGTATTGTGTGTTTGTTTACATGTGGTTAAAATGTTTTGTTGATTATATATTAAATTATTTACAAGTGGACTTAATGCTATTTGTTGTTTACATATAACATAATTGTTTGTTTGCTTACACTGGTTGAAATCCTTTTTGTTGATAACATATTATAAACTATACTTAATTCCATTTGTTCATTACAGTATTGTGTGTTTGTTTTACAAATGGACTTATGCTATATGTTAATTACATATAACAGTATTGTGTGTTTGTTTACAAATGGATTAAATGATATTTGTTGATTTCTTATAACAGTATTGAGTGTTTGTTTACAAATGGATTAAATTATATTTGTTGATAACATATAACAGTATTGTGTGTTTGTTTACAAATGGATTAATTGCTAAATGTTGATTACATTTTATAGTATTGTGTGTTGGTTCACAAATATATTTAATGATATTTGTTGATTACATATTACAGTTATATGTTTTTGTTTACAAATGGATGAAATGATATTTGTTGAGCTCATATTACAGTATTGTGAGTTTGTTTACAAATGGATTAAATGCTTTTTTTTAAATACATATATCAGTATTGTGAGTTTGTTTACAAGTGGTTTAAATTATTTTTGTTGATAACATATAATAGATCATACTAAATTCCATTTGTTTATTGCAGTCATGTGTATTTAATTACAAATGGATTAAATGATATTTGTTGATAACATATAACAGTATTGTGTGTTTGTTTACTATTGGATTAACTGCTATATGTTGATAACATTTAACATTATTGTGTGTTTGTTTACAAATGGATTAAGTGATATTTGTGGATTACATATTACAGTATTGTTTGTTTGCTTACACTGGTTGAAATCCTTTTTGTTGATAACATATTATAAACTATACTTAATTCCATTTGTTCATTACAGTATTGTGTGTTTGTTTTACAAATGGACTTATGCTATATGTTAATTACATATAACAGTATTGTGTGTTTGTTTACAAATGGATTAAATGATATTTGTTGATTTCTTATAACAGTATTGAGTGTTTGTTTACAAATGGATTAAATTATATTTGTTGATAACATATAACAGTATTGTGTGTTTGTTTACAAATGGATTAATTGCTAAATGTTGATTACATTTTATAGTATTGTGTGTTGGTTCACAAATATATTTAATGATATTTGTTGATTACATATTACAGTTATATGTTTTTGTTTACAAATGGATGAAATGATATTTGTTGAGCTCATATTACAGTATTGTGAGTTTGTTTACAAATGGATTAAATGCTTTTTTTTAAATACATATATCAGTATTGTGAGTTTGTTTACAAGTGGTTTAAATTATTTTTGTTGATAACATATAATAGATCATACTAAATTCCATTTGTTTATTGCAGTCATGTGTATTTAATTACAAATGGATTAAATGATATTTGTTGATAACATATAACAGTATTGTGTGTTTGTTTACTATTGGATTAACTGCTATATGTTGATAACATTTAACATTATTGTGTGTTTGTTTACAAATGGATTAAGTGATATTTGTGGATTACATATTACAGTATTGTGTGTTTGTTTTTAAGTGGACTTAATTCTATATGTTGATTAAATAATACAGTATTGTGTGTTTGTTTACCAAAGGATTAAATGATATTTTTTGATTACATATAACAGCATTGTTTTTGTTTACAAATTGATTAGATGATATATGATGATTACATTTTACAGTATTGTGTGTTTGTTTACAAGTGGAATAAATGCTTTTTGTTGATTACATTTTACATTATTATGTATTTGTTTACAAGTGGACTAAATGCTGTTTGTTGATTGTATATTACACTGTTGTGTATTTATGTATAAATGGACTAATTGCTACTTCTTCAAGTCGTTATATAATAATTTGTCCTTTTATTTGATAAGACTAAGTACGATTTCTTGAAGTTATGTTACAATATTATGTCATTGGTTTCTATCTGTGTGTTTGTTCTTCGTGATATATAGAGGATATCCGGTGAGTTTTCACATTATATAAAATTTTATTAGACGAGTCCAGGAATCTTTATTAAGCCAGAGGCTCGCTTAGTAAAGATTCCTGGACTCGTCTGATAAAAATTTATATGAAGTGAAAACGAATCTGATAAACTTTTTATCACATGACACAACAGTAAAGAAAGATGTAAGCTGAAAATTTCATTTAGCTGTGTTTAATGTGTGGCGTTGATCAAATAACGACGCTATGGTAAATCTAATGATAATCATGAGCCAAAAAAGTAGACTCACATTTTAGAGGAAAAAGTCTATAAAACCCGTGTCTAGAAAACAAAGCTGCATAAAACTTAAAACTTTAACAAATAAAAAAACTAAATTTTAACTTCAAGGCAACAGTTAGTTTTTTTCTGTAAACTATGCTGCGGAGCAATACATAGGTCGGGTAAATCGGTTCTTATATGTAACGTGTTGATAATATAAGAAAATACGTGATGATTATATTACACCGGAAATAAGCAACGTCATGTGATAAATTAAAATCTAGTGTCTTAATGCTATATTTCAATATTGTGTCTTTGTTGTTTTTTCTCAAGCATACTAAATGCATTTCTTGAAAGGTTTATACAACGTTATGTCTATGCTTTTGATTGGACTAAATTATATTGTTCATGTCGTGTTACAATGTCGTTTGTTTTACGAGGGAACTAGCTGTTATTTCCTTTTTATCTTACAGTAGTGTATCTTTGTTTTCATTTCGACTAAATGTATTTTCTTGTAATAATTATCGTGTCTTTGTTTTTACGCCAAGAATTGTTTCTTCGTCATGCCATGTATAAAACCGTTGGCTTTGTTAAAATGTTAACTGAGTGCTTTACTAATCTATTTATTCAAGTCATTGAAATCAATATTGTTTCCCAGCTTTTAACCAAACGCTATTTGTTCAAACTACTTCTTCAGTTAGTGCTACGATCCTATGGTTCTATTTGAGGCAGACACTGTCCTTCTCCTACGTTAATCTTTCAACATGTATTTCAGAATTTTCATTGGCTGCATATTTGCGAGGAAAGGAAAGACAAAGGTAAACACAACAGAAGTTACTATAACATTCTCTTTTACAAACCTGTCATAACCATTTAAAGAGAAAAAACAAAAAGTTAGACTTTGAACTTTTCAACTAACATGGAAATTGAACTGTCTTGATATGGTATGTTCCATACCCAAATGAAAATAAATACAGTGATTTATCCCTTTAGTTAACATTTCATTTTAAACAAAGGTTACAAAAGATGATTTGGTATACAATTATGATAGCATAGTATAAATGAACGTGTATAATCTAGACATGTTAATATCCCTCATAGTTCTGCATAGTTCAACTTACACGATATTGGCAGTATACGCTGTTATGTCGTTAGCCAAATATTCACCTAAACATACCGACGTGTGTGTGAAATATTTAATTAAAGCATATACGGGGGAAACATTCAAATATGATCATTTGTAATGGGGTAGCCCTAAAAAATGTTATTTGGTCAGGCCGTAGGCCGTAGACGGTGAGTTATCAATTTCGAAGATTGAAAACGCAAGCGGCAAATACCCGGTATTGGTTGCTGAATAAGGTTTTTTTTTATGTTATATCAATGGCATAGAAAAAATATACAACACAGAAACTAATTTGAAAGATTGAATAGCTTTGCGGTTACCTATCTGGCTCATCTGAAAATTTCAAGAGGCTAGTATAACCCCTTCTTGAGATATGCATTGAAACATGCTCCAAAAAGGGACATCTTTTAGCGTTATGCAGTCTCACTTGAAAATAGAATAAGTACAGACTACTATAAATTTCAATGATACATAAATTGGTACAGTTTTATACAGACTTCTGTCTTGTAAGTTTTGCTGCTTGAAGTTATAAAGTCGGTCATTAACTTTGAGTTGTTAGAAGTAAAATACTATCAGCAGTGGTTTTGTTTAAACACTAGAAATCAAACATATGCGTATTGTTATATTCCAGTAATTGGTACAAAATAACAGTTAATTGCGCTTACATTGATATTGATCGTTTAGTTATTTATTACGGTATGTTCAAAAAAATGTATGTTTCAGGCCTAGCCCAGGTTTAAGCATGAACGATTGACCTTTGTTAAATATTTCAATTCAAAATTCTGCAGTGTGTGCAACCATGAAAATGTTTATTTTACAATAGTTTCATTGTTTCTCATTGCAAGAGTATAAATCCTACATTGGCTAATGTGTATTCGTGAAATTACTACTTTGAAAAGTTACAGACACAACACACAAAAAAGTATAGACGAAAAAAAACAACACCATTGTTCTTTCATAGATGGAAAGAGGGATAAAAAACGATGCATGCATGCAAGACTACTTTCAGCACCAACGCCGTGTTTCAGCCTAAGACGAGATCTAAATCATGCAAATATACATTATTTTCGCAGTAAAGATAAAATAGACATCAGTGTTACTGACTGTTTCCAATGTAGATAACAGTGAGCTGATTATTGCAAATAGATGTTTATTCAGGTTTGCCAAAGGCAAAGCCAGATCCAAACTTACTATAAACTGTTTAAATTTATATGCACACTTTCGTTAAAAATAAGCAACACATTTTTGAAAGAAATTGAAAGGCCTAGCCAAAATAGTTTTTCATTCTGGTGAAAGTTTCTTTTTCAAGAATAATAATGTAGAAAGACGTACAAGTAATGCGAACATAGAAATGGTCAATGTTGAAATTAAAGTTTCAAATTTTACCTCAGACGAAGTTTAACAGCCATGTCACTTTTAACAATTAAATTAAAACAACAACAACAACAACAACAACAACAACCCCAAAACAACAACAACAATAAGACAATAAACAACAACAAACAAAAAATAAAACAACAACAACAACAAAAAACGGGAAGGAATCGATGTATTACCATCGGAATTATTTATAACATGTAAAAACTGTTACCTATTCTGTGCAATATAAGTATTTCTATATACAATAAAGTATGTATACTTGAACAATGTGTGGTTTTACCCCTGTACCAGATCCTAATAGCCTTTTATTTAAAATTTAAGCTCGATTATGTTGAAAGCCTATGGCTTGTAGAAACACTTTTGAGTCCTTTTCCTGGAGAGTCAGGAGAAAGGTGCCCTTCGGGACTCGAACCCTCAACCTCCTGAACGCAAGGCGGACACCATATCAACTATGCCACTGCGCCCTTAATAGCCCTTTTTTTGTCGCCCCACGTACTGTTGGAACGAGATATTTTTTTGTACATGGAGGGGCATGTGACTTATTTTTTACAAGATTATTCGATGGAAGATAATTTAATCGACAGACAATTAAGTTTTTTGAGGAAGTATGTTTATATTGTTTGACTTATGTCATTTAAAAAAATCGTTTAATTCATTCTCTTATGTGGTGCCCGATTTCAAACCGTCAGAGCCTACTTTGGCTAATGAAGTATTTTGAAACCAGTCGCCGGATTGGTCTTGCTTCGCTACGTTGGATTTATATATGTATATAAAATAACCAGTCGTCGTGACCGAGAGGTTAGAGCGTTGGTCTAGTATTTATTTTATGTTTCGGGGTTGGTTCGAGACTCGACTGAACCTATATATTTTGTTAAATCAATTCTTCTGTTAAAAGATAATGGTGTACATATCGAATAAGAAAATGTAATTCTAGTGTTTTTAATTTAATAAAGTCGTCTCAAACTTGTTTTATTTATTGAGTAAAATAGTTCCGGTACACGTAATAGAAATTATTACGTCTACAAGCAGAATCAATTCTACTGATCGGATATACCTAAGTTTGTGAGATAACCCTTTTATAAGGTCACTAGGAGCCATAGTCACATGATAAACAAAGTCCTGAAGGTACTGATGTTGTCCAGTACGTGATTACCCTGGAAATGTTGCCGGTATGATAGTGGTTAGCACATAGGAAGTATGAACAAAATTGCGCTCACTAAATCAGCTGAAAATCATTTCTGAAAAATAAAAAGGTTTTTAACTTATTTGTCATTTCGAATCTATTTTACTACAAATATATACTGTCAAAAATATAAAATAAAATGAGGCGAGGCTAAGTTTGACCATAACAGAGACCTGGTTTGAACATTTTTATTTTTACCTAATAATTTACCATAGGTGACCATTTGAAAAAAAATGGTACTATCTAAGGATTCTCCATGTGAAGTGTAGTCAAATTCTGTTCTGTAGTTTCAAAGATTTTATTTGAAGAACTTGTAAACAGACGAAAAGAGGTTTGAAACACATTTGTGACCTCGATTGGCCCTTCGGACCGGCAGAGCATTTTCCTTTGGTCTTATTAAACTCTTTAGGGGTGACCTTTGATGCAAAGTCTAGGGATATAACATTAAAAGCTTATTTTGTAAAATATTTTCTTTTGTATAAAATGGATGATTACGTAAATTGGCAATATATAACAATATTTCTAATGAAAATCAAATTCATGTTAGAAAGGGCATAGGTAACACTGATTCAGTACTAACTGGCTGTATATTTGTTTTGTTGTCCTATTATTGATTGGATTATAAATCACATAAAAGAGAAACTATTGTGTAATTTTTGAATTTCGTAAAGCCTTTGATTGTACAATAAGAAATGGAAAGTTTCTTTAATCTGATTGAGTATGGTGTTTCTTCAAAAGTTGATTCAATTTTAACAAGTACCGGTATGTATAATAGTGTTTAGTCATTTGTGAAAGAGAATGAGACTATGACCAATTCTTTTTGAACGATACAATGGAGTCAAGCAGGATGTACCCTTATCTGTTGTTGTTGTTGTTGATATTGTTTATTGACGGAATGCAGAAAAGATACATAACCATAAAAGACTGGTTTAAGATTATAAAACCTCCAAATTGTGTTTGATGTAATTGATAAGATGCCAATGACAATGTAGCAATCAGCTAGTGTAATGAGGTAAAGCATATGGATTGTGAGCAAGGTTTTAAGATTACAATTGTTTTTTTTTTAAAGCACAGCAGTTAGCGATATAGTACAAATAAGGCCACATCAACGTTAGCTAAATTAATGATCTGGTGTGTAAAAATCAAATGCATATGTTAAAATAAGT
>JAULCC010031889.1:275-15355 GCA_032358795.1 Nuttallia obscurata | reverse complement strand
CCATTGCCTCATTGACAAAGACTTTATACGACGACAAATGCTTTAATGACATTGAGTTAATACGGCGACATTTGCCTCATTGACATTGAATTATAACGACGACGATTGCATCAATGTAATTTAATTGATTTATACGACGACCACTGCCTTATTATCATTTAAGTTTACGGCACCTACTGACTTTGACTGACTGTGATATTGACTTTGAGTGTTAACTGTGACAACTACCTTAGTGACTTTGAGATTTTTCGGCGACCACACTCTTATTGACATTGATTTTATACGGCGACGCTGCCTCATTGACTTTGATTTTTATACGGCGACGCTGCCTCATTGAGTTTGATTTTTATACGGCGACCGCTGCCTTATTGTCGTTGATTTTTCACGGCGACCGCTGCCTCATTGACTTTGATTTTATACTGCGACCGCTGCCTTAATGACTTCGATTTTATACGGCGACCACTACCTATTGACGTTGATTTTATACGGCGACCACTGCCTCATAGACGTTGATTTTATACCGCGACCGCTGCCTTATTAACTTTGAGTTCATACGGCGGCAACTACCTTATTGACTTTTTTTTATGCGTTACAATTTTTGTTTATTCGTGCAAACATGTTTTCCTTGTTTATTCTAAGGTCAGTATATTCAGAATTGAAATTCGGCCTGTGGACCAAAACACGTTCTAACACCTTATTGATTTAGTCGCGGAGGAAAAGCTAAACTGTTCGAATCGTTTATTTTATGAATTATAGATTATGGAGAACATTCAGCCACTGTCACTTATTCTGATACAACACCAATTTATCACCAGTCCAAACTCTTATACAAAGTGGCCACAAGGTAGTTAAAGAAAATCAGGAAAATATCGTAAGAAACGTCATTACAGTTCTGTTGAGGAACGAATAATACACACTATCGTTATCTAACCTTTCCATGTTGCGTATTAAACAAAACAGTGTTGACAAAAACGTTTAACCAGGATTAAAATTGAACAATAGAATTGCCTTTAAATGATATTCAAAATCTCAAAGCAATCGAACTCAGGTTTTGCCAAAGTTTAGGATTAAATTTAGCTTAAAGTCTATGATTTCAATTGAGTTTTACGCGTGACCGAACAGAAACTTGTTAGAGATTATGAACAGTGTTAATACTTTTTGTTTTTCTTACGTCATTATGGCAAAAGTTTCACACCGTATACCTTTTTCAAAAAAATAAAAGGTTAAAAACTGTGCAAATCATCTGAGCTTTGGTGCTACTTTAAGTGACGGACTCGATGGAGGTAGCGGTATCACATATTAGGTGAAATCCCACTTTAACATAACTGATTTCAGTGCAGCCCAAAAACCAGTCATGCTATAAAAGTTTAAATACAGAATATATTTTTTTCTCCAAATATTTGAATTTTTTTAATGCTCAGATACTATATCAACTGTGTGTTTATGCTTGGTATGTCTAGACACACAAATGCCAAACTATGATATCATACTCCAGTATTGTTTGCCGACAATAAGAATTATATAAAGTGAACAAGTCCATGCGTACTAGTGAAAGCAGCAAGGTATAGTTAAAATGAATAACGCTGATTATGTTTAGAGAAGGACGTCATTTTTTATGATCAATGTCTTATGTTTAGAAAAAGACGTCATTTTTTGTGATAAATGTCATTTGTTAAGAGAAAGGCGTCATAGATTCTTAAACATGTCAGAGTTTCTGATAAAAGTCATACATTGTACTTTGTGATAAGAGACTTATGATTATAGAAATAGATCATACTTTGTGATAATTATCTTTTGTTCAGAGAAGGACGTCATTTTTTGTGATGAATGTCTTATGTTTAGAGAAGGATGTTACCCTTTGTGATAAACATTCTACGTTTATAGAAGGACGTTATACTTTGTGATAAACGTTCTACGTTTAGAAAAGGACGTTATACTTTGTGATAAACGTTCTACGTTTAGAGAAGGACGTTATACTTTGTTATAAATGTCTTACGTTTATAGAAGTAGATCATATTTTGTGATAATTGTCTTATGGTCAGAGAAGGACGTCATATTTTGTGATAAAAATCTAATGTTTAGAGCAGGACGTCATAGTTTCTTATAAATGTCTTATGTTTAGAGAAGGACGTCATATTTTGTGATAAATTGCTTATGTTTAGAGAAGGACGTCATATTTTGTGATAAATTGCTTATGTTTAGAGAAGGACGTCATGTTTTGGGATAAATGTCTAATGTTTAGAGAAGAACGTTATTTGTGATAAATGTCTAATGTTTAGAGAAGGACGTCATAGTTTCTTATAAATGTCTTATGTTAAGAGTAGGACGTCATGTTTTGCGATAAATTTCTCATGTTTAGAGAAGGACGTCATGTTTTGTGATAAATGTCTAATGTCTAGAAAAGTCTTTTTTGTGATAAATGTCACATGTTTAGAGAATGATGTCATGCTTTCATAAACACTTGATGGTATGGAAGGAGTGTACTTGCTATTGCTTGTACACTGCCTGTTTATTATATAAGAGTATTCAAATTCACGTTAGTTCGATGTCTTAAAGGCGTATATCACAATAATTCCTAAAGAAAAGATTTCTTTTAAATTTTGCACTTATCAAGAACAATCCTTTCCAAACAAAATGACATAAAGAAAAGTATGGGTCCCCGGTCTTGTTCCGGGTGTATAACCCATTGTGTGTCCCCACCGTAAGACCCTTTTAGGCGAAGGTTTACTAAATTGAGAATATCATTTAAAATATGTGTTCAAATGCAAAACTAACCTATTTCTATACACTATTTTTATTGGAATAAAAAAATAAACTGTTAAAAAGTACCAAATCTGTTTGTAATTTATGTCCTTAAGAAGAATAAATAATTATGATTATTTCACGACAAAATTCATTTTTTCACGACAAAATTCATGAAAAATGTGAGACAATCCGACTCATGATTGAAGAAAAACAACCATAATTATATGTCTTTATTTAGTATGGACAGATTTTTTTTAACTTCATAAATTTATACAATATACAATACTAAACAATATGAAAAGAAAAACAAGAGGTATATCCAGGCTATTTTTGTCACTTTACATCATCAATCTTCGTAAAGAACCCGAAAAACGTGTGTTTTTTGCCTTTCAGCAATCGAACCTCTATAAATGAAAGACTATGCCAAAACTGTTGATTCACAAATCTAAACTTACTCCCAAAATTTAGTAGTGCAGGCTGCCATAGTAACGTATAAACCAAGAAAGTCAAATCGACCAACTCAAATCTAACATACAGTGCTGAAATATTCTACACTTATCAATAAAATAATAAACATAACATGAAAGAGCAAACATTTGAGATTTCATACTTTATAGCAAGCATGGTTCGTTATAACTTGCCTATACTTAAAAAAAAATACAAAATGACACCCCCACCACCACCATCAAAAAAAACCAACAACAACAACAAAAACAACAACAAAAAAGCAATAATAAAAAAAACAAAAAAGCAACAACAATTAAAACAACAAAAAACACAAAAAAAACAACACAAAAAAACAACACCAACAAAACAACAACAACAAAAAAAACAACACAAGAGGGCCATGATGGCTTTGTTTTCTTCTGTGGGAGATAGGGGATAATCATGCGTTCTTTGGTGACGACAGATTGAAACTGTTTCATTTGACTTTGTGCTATTTCTTTGCTCGTGTTTACTAGATGTAGTAACATCGTTTAAGGGATGAAATTCCCAAACTGTATTGTTTTCTTGATTAAACAATACCAGATATGTTCTTTGTTATTGTTTTAATTGCCATAATAAATCGTTTTGTTTTTATGAATTATTTAGGCTTTCTTAAATTCTCGTACAGCATTGGAAAAATGTGAAAGAATTTCATGATTGTGTTTTGTTTGTTAGGTTATATGACTTATTGTTTTCTTATTTGTCTTTTAATTTCTCTGGAAAACCGATGTATATAGCGTTTAGGATTTTGCTTAAAATGGAAAGAATGTTTTTTTCGCTGATCCATTAACGCTGTTTTGGAATATTTCTCAAAGATCCTGGAAAAAATGTGATTTAAAGGGGTTTCTTTTATCCTTTGATATAACTTTTGACTGCGTGGAAAAGGAACTGATCAA
Source organism: Nuttallia obscurata (assembly GCA_032358795.1). Taxonomy (NCBI): domain Eukaryota; kingdom Metazoa; phylum Mollusca; class Bivalvia; order Cardiida; family Psammobiidae; genus Nuttallia; species Nuttallia obscurata. The sequence goes on along the minus strand of JAULCC010031889.1, from coordinate 11,228 downwards.
TGAGTTATTGACGGATCACTTAAAACGAAAAGCTTCTAACTTACAGGGTAAATATATGACCTATTGTTTCTCCTGTTTATACGTTATGTGGTATGAGATAAAGTCGTTCAAACTGAGTGAATATGTTAGATATATTTTTAATACATCTTCTTGAAATTTAAACCGTTATCGTAATTCTGAAACAAGACTAACAAAGAGTCAGGAAAATAGCAATGAAGAGAAATGGCAGACATATATCACGAGGGGTTTAAGTTGATAAGTTTCTATTTCTATTCCTTTTTAAATAAAACATGAGGTAGGTAGTCGGGGAAATAGTCATTTCACGTTTATAAACTGCATAAACAGGGTAGTTGTGTCACGTGATATTGATATTTTTTGCGGTATTCCAGTAACCGGGGATTCGAGTTTCAACGACCTCGTGGACCAACATGTTAGTATATCATCGTTACGTTTGACGCGAAATCCAATGATTAACCGAAACACGTGTCTTGTTCAACACCTCATAGGAAATGTAAAATGAAGCAAGTCGACCATAAGTGAATTTATACCATGTTCAAAAATCGAAATAGAAAGTAAAAGCAATCATGTAAGTTTCCACTGATTCTGTTTGTAAAATTAAAATTCATCTTCGAAAAATAGGTGTCCTAATTAATTACGAGTAATAAATCAACTAAATACATTCACCTTAACTGATGCATTTTTTGGAAGTCAGCCTTTAACCCATAGACTGCTGAAAAAATGTCGTCTGCATAAACTGTCGTCTGCCTAGATTTTAAAATTCATCAGAATCGCCCAATATTTGGAGAAATAATTGGCCGAGTGTCAAACAGCTAGGATCGGGATTAGACGCCGAGTTACTCGCGTCTAATCTGGATCCAAGCTGTTTGCATATTCTATCACGGTCGCCCTTAGCAGGCAAAGGTTAAAACCACTACCGCGATAAAACTTTATACATTACGTAGCGGGTTGTTAATCCAGTTTATAAACTACTTTCTGCGGTACCCAATGCCTATATTTATATATATTTTTACAATGACGGCGCATAACGATTACGATCTTTAATAATCTTTAATACAGTGGTTGCCCCTATCAGTCGGGAGATTATCCAGGCTTGGGTTAATCGCACTTGATTCCAAATTTGAAACTAGATATGAAAAACCACGTATTTATATTTACCACCGTGCTCGTGTAACCAGCACTGAGGCGCAGATCTACCGTATATGAATAGATGTTAGCTTAAAAGCTGACGGTGAAATAAAAACATATTGGAAAATTGGTTTAACCAAAAACCTTTAACAGACGATAATTTGACTTGAAATTACTGCTGTCTCCGCTAGTTTACTTCAACAGATCGACGGACTAGTGTTGTCTATATATTTTCACTCGTTATATAATTGTTGTGACAAAGTGTAATGCGATAGGACTCGAGTGGATTAAAGCCCGAACACAGGAAAAAATACTCGGATTGGTCGACGAGAATCATCTGGTTTTTAAAACGTCTATTTGTGATTATTTTTTTACATGTAACTGTTAAATAGTTTCGGCTATATATAAGCATCACCATAAAATATAGTGTAAACTTTAAAAGAAAAAGACTACAAAAAACGGGTGTGTTTGAAGAAACTAGTTCACTGGAGTTTTTTGGATGGCTTAACGGTAAATGCTTCTTTTAATATTATTTTTCTTTAATCTGTACTGTACTATGTAGATTTTAAGTTTATCTATTTTATACAACGGATTACAATGCTGTGCAACAATCCTTTTCCGTGCTGTGACATCTAATGTATCCCAGCTTAGTAAATGTCAGAAAAGACTCAGCAATTATCATTGCTACAATAATAATGATAAAGAAAAAATAACGATAGTAATGAAGTTATTGATTATAATGATAACTAAAATTAAAGTTAAAATTTAAAACGGTATCCAACAAACAGTTATCCTCATTATCGTCATTGTTCTAGTCATACCAAGCTTCCATATAATACTGAACATATTACACCATTCTCTTAGTAATGGTTGTAAGTGAATGACTGAGTGACACAAATATCGTTAAAACGAAAAGTGTAGTCGTAGTACTTGATAAAACGTTTATTTTCATCTCAGCTTAATTCGTCTTTGGTCAAGAAAGAACAGCAAAAACCATCGTTATGACATATTGATATGCAGGAAACAACTACACATGTTATATGACCAAGCTTATCTAAACTTATCTAAAATGCAACGCCAATTTTTCAGTCGCTGATATGATAACATACGTTTGATTTCAGAATCATAGCGAGCTGTGACAGTGTTGTATTGTGAAAAATTTGGGATTTTACATCTTTATGATTTCTGAGACAGCCACATAAAACAAACAAATAGAGTCAGACATGCATCTATTGCATGTTTAGCGATTTTGTTACGATCTTCCCATCTTTCAACGCGAACGTGGGCTTCGTGGCCCTTGTGGCTAGGGGCGTAGGAAGCAAGAATAACATGTAATCCTTTATCGCCTCACCGATGTATGGTTGTAGGAACGAGTTTCAGCTCGGTTCATCAATTTTTTATGTACGGAAGCTACCCAGCTAGCTTACGGAAGGTCTGTAAATCTACCCGGGGACACACGAGGTCTTCCTCCACCACGAAAAGTTCAAAACATTGCCGCATGATGGTGTGACTTAAAGCCCAAAACATCACATTTAACCCTTAGCATGCTGAAGAAATCTCTTCTGCTGAAACTGTCGTCTGCCTGGATGTTAAAATTCATCGGATTCATTCAATATATGAAGAAACAATTGACCGAGTGTCAAACCACTCGGCGTCTAATCTGTATCCAAGTTGTTTGAAAATTCTATCATGGTCGCGCTAAGCTGGCAAAGGTTTAACTCTAAAGTAGTTCGTAGTTTCAGCAAGACCGCTGGTCGTGTAGGAAAAAAAGCCAAAACGAGTTACTGCGATATGGCCTGGCTTTCTGGCTTTCAAATTAATATTTCTGTAATCAGTTTTAGTGCACTAATCCGAGCATCTTTGCTGTAAATTGTCTGGTGTTGAACTTGTTAATAAAATATGATTCGAGTCTCCCCACACAGCTGTCATTTAGATAAAAGTATTAATATTAAACCGTCTTCATAAATAACAAAAGTGCAAGTCAAGTTATAGTCCGAAGTCTTGTCTTAAATCATTTTTATCGGACCATATGACACGAATATGCTATTTAGGTGTTACTGAAAAAAATATTGTTCCCTTCTAGAAGATATTTTATGGTTTTATTGAATACATAAAAGTGAGTTTTGTTCTCTTGTGTTTGGTGATATATTTTAACTTGCACCAAAAGTAGAATAAATACACTGTTAAGGGTATAGTTGTGACAGGGAGAAAAAAAATTAAAAAGTAATAATCCAATAGATTTGTTTTATGGTGTAAAGTTTATAGGCTAGAGCATTTCCTCGATTGTAACTTTACTTTCTCTCGTCCTGTGTGGTATGTAAAAATCTTAAATCCTAAACGCGGAACAACTCTACGTACACAATTTAATGTCAAGATTTACGTTCACAAACGCACGGTGTATTTAAAAGAAAAAGACATTATTACCAGATTGAACACATAGCAGACTAGTATTCACATGTGTCTGTCCATTGCCACGAAACACCCGAGTATAATAGTGTCCGTCTCCTATATCTCATTTAAAATTTGTAATTACACTTAAAATGCCGTTTTATATTCTGTAATTGATTAATTCGGTATTGATAGTTGAGTGTTAATAGAACGTGTACGGTTTCTCCGCTGTGTGAGACTCTTCAATAGGTTGTCTTTCAAGCCTAAATCTTTGAATGGGTTCTGAATAAGTGACGTGATATATATTTTATGCATTTCTTCCAGGTGATTTAAATTTCAGTGCACTAAGATAATCCTTTGTCCACAGCACTGTTAACACCATTAAAGCATTCGACGTGAGAAAGTAAAGGCGGTAAATACACATTTGGTATTACATGTATTGTAAAGGAGATAAACTGGTTGTAAAAAGCTGTGCACAACATGATTTCATTATTCGATTTGTATTGGTGGATATTTGATCGAGGAAGAGGAAACAATCTCCTTTGAATTAGATATAAAGTTTTAGTCTTTTTATTCATTTTAGCCCAATTATGTTGAGCTCCTTTGGCTTGTAGAAACACGCTCGAGTCCGTTTCCTGGTTAGGAGCCACTGCTTGGTGTCTAATTAAGATAGCGAGAAAGCACCCACCTCGGGGGCTCCAATCCGCAACCTTCTGAACGCAAGAAGGACACAGTATCTATTACACCATTGTGCCCTCAAAATCAGCTTTGGCAATTAAATCTGATTGTCATGCCTAGATTTAAAGTAATTTAGACAAAATATGAAAACCTTCTGGCTTCTTGTTAGTTTTAGGAAATTAGTGTGATAAGTAAAAACGTAATACCCTTTTTAAGCGAACACCGAGATATCTAGACCTAAGCATCAGAAACAAAAATAGCTGGTACTAATATTTTCACATTTTCTGGATTTTGTTTTAATTAACACTTGCTTTTCAAATAATGATACAAATAGCAGTGATTTCAACTTAACTGATACAACATTTAAAAACCATGTCTTCACATGTCTCACGAGAAACCTTACATTTTAATCGCTGATTTACCAAACACGTTGTCACTGGCACATGTGTACATTCTTCTTAGCTAGTGCTCTAATGTCAACAACTGTCAACAACTGTTGACATTATCTGCACTCCAGCTGTGGTTTATTTTCTTACAAAACAGTTTTTTTCTTTATCCCTGACGTTCTCATATATGGAAGCGTTTTGTCTACCTACTTAATTAGAGTGGTCTTTAAGACTTCAATTTTGCGGTCAGAAATACACATTGGAACTCTGTAAATTGAGATAAGCCTCATCTGGAGTACTGATTGTTTTAGTAATTATATATCTGATACTATCTGTGTAACAACACTTCAAATTTCCTATACAATATTGTCATAACCATTTCCCGTTGTTTGGTCTAGAAGTACGAAACATTTAAATTGATAATTTTTGTCGATATGTTCATACCATCGAGAACAGTCTATAATCACCATCCGGATGTACATATACCCTGTGCCATGTCTTCATAGCGTAAATAATTGGTATGAACTTTAATATTTTCTTGACATGCCATACTAATTGGTGTTGCTGATATATTTGGACTCTAAAGACGCGATCCCAGTGCAAGGTGTGTTTTTTAAAACAGTGTGTTGTCATTTTATAAGACAGCGAATCATTTACATCTTCCTTCATTTTCGTTTTCAATTTTTGAGTCGAGCACAGATGATTTGTTAGGTTACAAACCTTTTTTTTTATAGAAAAATACAAATTATTAGGAAACAAGGCCATACACTTTCCCGTCTTCGGGTTTACGCCTAAAAAGAATCCCATATGGGTATAAATTGCACGGGTATGGGATGTCTGTAATATTTCCGAAACTCATAATGTTTTGTTATTTTCTGTGAAACAGTCCTGTTGTGCAACTGAGCATTCTCCATATTTTCGGATTTGTTTTTGACCAGTTGCTAGATCAATAACTATTCCATACTACATACCCATAATTGGGAATCTGCCTTCAAAATGAGATATTTTATCAACAGGCAGAATCTCTGATTGCAATTACCACGGTAGTTTTGTTAACACATTTGTAAAAGCTAATCGCCCGGCTCGTTATTATTGTCTAAACAAACATATTATGGACCAAAGGTTGAGGACACCTCACGAGGTTTTGTGAGATCTGGAATGAATTAATCATCGGCGAATGTAATCACACAGTTCCATTTAAAATGCCAATGACAAAACTGTAGCATGCTTTTAACAGTTCCATTACATTGGCGTAATCAAACACATGTAGAGAGAAATCAATGTTAATTGCCTAAAACATCCATTCTACATTATCTACGGGTGAATTATTGATGAAGGTAGATCTTGAAATAAACGTCGTTCGTTTGAAAAATTATGTCTCTCTCTTTTTCTCTCTCTCTGTGTATGTTTGTTAAGCTCTCTGTGTCTGTCTATTTTTCCCTCTTGGCCAGTATGCGTCTGTCTGTTTGCCTCTCCCAGTCACTTTCTGTAAGTCTGATTTTTTCTCTATGCCTTCCAGCTGACTTGTGGTAGGTCGGATGTCCTCTGCTGTTCCCGAAATAATGCTCAGCGGTCCCCCGGGGTTTTCCTCCAACTGTAATGAGCTGGGCGTCGTAAAATGACTGAAATACTGTTTAGGCGACGTTAAATTTCCAAGAAAACATAAACTTTCTCTTTTAACCCCTCCACAAGTATGTCTATCTATTTGCCTGTTAGAAAATATTTCCGACTCACATATATCTTCATACATATATCAAATTTATCATCACATATATAGCATATTTTCATTTTTTAACAATTGTTTGAGAATATTTCAAACTGTGGTATAGTTTACTTTCTCATTTAAGCAGAAGACATTAACGTCATCATTCAATACAACAGTTGATACATTTTCATCACTACTGACAAATATCGGTACGTTTACCCGTGTTTTATTGGATGTGTACATTTGTATGCACGTGGACTTTTAGATAGGATTACATTTTACATAAATCAAGACTTTCAATGAGATTATTAACTGATATCATCTTGAGAAAAAACGTTTACGTTAACAAATGATCATGTTTATGAAATATTTACGACTGTGACAACGGCAGATTATTGTCATCCTATTAAAGCATTACCAGTAGTGGAAAAAGAGCCAGGGTTTGACATATAAGTTTGGAAATTAAAACATATGTCAAATGGAATCACAACAAAATGTATCCTCCCTATAATAGTCAAATACTTAGTGGTACTCTCTTTTCAAAACCTCTGCGAAATAAATCTTTGAGTAAGTTTACCAAAAACACAGCCCCTAACATTTCTTTACAACGACTTTAAAATGTTCACAAAGTGTCTTTTTCTGGATAGTTTCGCTGTGTATAACTGATCAAGTCCAGTCATTGTTTTCAGTTCTGTGGACGGAACTTGTTTTTTGCAATCTATTATTTTTTTAAAAAAAATTTGTATTCCGCGCGATAAACACGAGTCATGTTAACTTAGCAAAAAAATCTTCAATGTTTTATCGCAGATTATCTTGTAAATCATTGTGGTTTATCGTGTCATTCTTTTGTTTAAGAATCAAGGGTTTACTATATCTGTCACCGTATCTAATATTTGGAGAGGCCGCGTATAGCTTACACACCGAATTCCAAACCCCGAATTGTCATCTGTAAAACAGTTAACCTGTTGTAATTATGTAGGTCAAATATTGTGAATTATAAGAGCGTTGATGTCTATTTAAACCTTATCAGACGTTGGCGATAAATTCAAACAACGTGGAGGCTAATTTGACAAGTCTATAGGGTAACTTCATATTGCCTCTTCTACACATTCCACCATTGGAATACAATCAGCTAATTAAGGAAATATACAACTTGAGGGGGCAAAGTGGCATACACATAGTTGATCGACATTGTTCAATGACACTGGCTGACAAAAGCAAAATTAGCATTGTTGCCTGTGAGATACAAACAACACGAGGACACATCTCAAAAATCTTATCTCCGTGATGGTCTGAATGGAAAATGCCGGGAGAAAGTCCCTTTTTTTTTTCTCAATAGAAATTCTCGTGTGGTATATGAATAATTCTGCAGTCAACGCACGAAATAATTAGAGATTTTCACCCGCTTATGAAAGTAGTACTTGGAATTTCGGTTCACTTTAATAAAGGCTGGTAATATTTGTTTCCAATGTATTTGTTTAAGTTATTCTTAAATAAACAAACCGACTTTAGTTGTTGTCAATATAACGTACACCGGACTAAATTGTTGAAAACCAAGGATAAAGCGATCAATATCTGTAAGTTTTTAAAATACTTTTATACTAATGTAAACACCTTATTTTGTTCACTTGTATATTTTTTTGTATAAGCATTTATAAATTCTTACTAATCTATAGTCATCACTTTTTCGTTATGACAGTCAGTGTGGCTGCATACATTTTTTGTCAGATGTAACCTATTCATACGTCTAGTTTACTCGCTTTAACAATTAATGTATGGAACTGTCTCCAGTCATGTTGTTTAATTTTCATTTAAAAACTGTCATGTTGTTATATTCACATTTAAAATCTCGCTCCAGTCATGTTGTTTAATTCTCATTTAAAAAACTCTCTCCAGTCATGTTGTTTTATTCTCATTTAAAAACTCTCTCCAGTCAGGTTGTTTTATTCACATTTAAAATCTCGCTCCAGTCATGTTGTTTAATTCTCATTTAAAAAACTCTCTCCAGTCATGTTGTTTTATTCTCATTTAAAAACTCGGTCCAGTCATGTTGTTTTATTCACATTTAAAAAAACTCTCTCCAGTCATGTTGTTTAATTCTCATTTTAAAAACTCTCTCCAGTCATGTTGTTTAATTCTAATTTTAAAAACTCTCTCCAGTCATGTTGTTTCATTCTCATTTAAAATCTCGCTCCAGTCATGTTGTTTTATTCTCATTTAAAAAACTCTCTCCAGTCAGGTTGTTTTATTCAGATTTAAAATCTCGGTCCAGTCATGTTGTTATATATACATTTAAAAACTCTCTCCAGTCATGTTGTTTAATTCTCATTTTAAAAACCTCTCTACAGTCATGTTGTTTAATTCTCATTCAAAAAATTCGCTCCAGTCATGTTGTTTAATTCTCATTTAAAAACTCTCCCCAGTCATGTTGTTTAATTCTCATTTAAAAAAAATTCTCCGGTCATGTTGTTTTATTCTCATTTAAAAACTCTCTCCAGTCATGTTATTTTTTTCACATTTAAAATTTCGCTCCAGTCATGTTGTTATATTCACATTTAAAATCTCGCTCCAATCATGTTTTTCTATTCACATTTAAAATCTCGCTCCAACCATGTTGTTCTATTCACATTTAAAATCTCGCTTCAATCATGTTGTTCTTTTCACATTTAAAATCTCGCTCCAGTCATGTTGTACTAGTCTCATTAAAAAACTCGTCCAAGTCATGTTGATATGCTATTATTTAAAACTCACTCAAGTCATTTTGTTCTGTTCTCGTTTAAAAACCCGCTTCAGTCTTGTTCAACTATCATTTTTTTTTAAATCGCTCTAATCATGTTGTTCTATTCACATTTAAAACGCTCTTCGATTATGTTGTTCTTTTCACGTAAGTATGGACCAATGATAATAACTTTATAACTGACCAGTGATAATAACGGTAGTATGGACCAGTGATAAAATCGATAGTATGGACCAGTGATAAAAAACGGTTGTATGGACCATTAATTATAATGGAAGTTTTGGCCAACAGGTATAACAGTTGTATGGACCAATCGTAATTACGGTAGTTTGGACCAGTACTAATAACGGTAGCATGGACCAATGATAATAGCGGTAGTATAGACCAATGATAATAACGGAAATGTTGACCAGTGATAATAACGGAAGTATGGACCAATAATAATAACGGTAGTATGGACCAGTGATAATAACGGTTTTTTGGACCAATAGTATTAACGGTAGTATGAACCAATAATGATATCGGTAGTATGGACCAATTATAATAACGGTAGTATGGACCAATTAAAAAGGAGTATGGAACAATGGTAATAACGGTTGTTCCGAACAACAAAATTAACGGTAGTTTAGACCAGTAATAATAACAGTTGTATGGACTATTGGTTATAACGGTAGTAAAGACCAATAATAAAAACGTTATTATGGACCAATGATAATAGCGGTAGTATGGACCAATGATAATTACGGTAGTGTTGACCAGTGATTATAACGGCAGTATGGACCAATAATAACAACGGTAGTTTGGACAAGTGATAATGTCAGTAGTATGGACCAATGGTTTATAACGGTATTTTGGACCAATTATGATAACGGTAATTGTGACCAGTGATAATAACAGTAGCATGGAACAGTGGTAATTACGGTAAAATGGACCAATAATAATAACAGTAGCATTGATCGACGTTAATAATGGTAGTATGGACCAATGATAATACGGTAGTATGGACCAATAATAATCACGGTTGTATGGACCAGTGATAATTATGGTAATATGGACCAATGGTTATAAACGTAGTTTTGACCAATGATAACAACGGTAGTACTGACCGATGTTTATAACAGTAGTGTGGACCAGCGATCATAACGGTAGTTGGACGAATGGTAATTACGGTAATATGAACCAATAAAAATAACGGAAGTTTTGACCGATGGTTATAGCGGTAGTACTGGCCAGTGATAATAACGGTAGTATGGACTAATGGTAATAACGGTAGTGTGGACCAATGATAAAAACGGACATATGGTTTTGAGAGAATAACTGTTGTAGTGACCAGTTATAACGGTAGAATGTAGTATTGTCCAGTGATAAAAACGGTAGTATGCAACAAGTTATAGTAACGGTAGAATAGACCAATGATGATAACGGTAGTATTGACCAATGATAGTAACGGTAGTATTGACCAATACTTATAATAACGGTAGTGTGAACAAACGTTGATAACGATAATATTGACCAGTGATTATAACGGTAGTATGGACAAATGATAATAACGGCTGCATGGACAAATGATAATAACGTTATTATGATCAATAATTATAATGGTAGTATAAACCATTGGTAATAACGGTAGTATGAACCAATAATAATAACGGTAGTATGAAAAATGAAAAAAACAAACAGTTATGGAGGGATGATAATAACGATAGTATGGACAAATGATAATAACGGTATTATGGACCAGTGGAAAAAGGTAGCATGGACCGACGATGATAACCGTAATGGACGGGTGATGATAAAGGTATTGGACGGATTATTTTAATGGAATTATGGACCATTGATTATAACGGAGTATGGACCAATGGTAATACCTGTAGCATGGACCGATGATGATAATGGTAATAGACGGATGATGA